>AWYD02000831.1:0-100789 GCA_000504365.2 Pseudocercospora pini-densiflorae CBS 125139
CTATATTCTAATACTATATTCTAATACTATATCGTCTCGTCTTTTTACTTAAACTATATATACTAAACGCCTATTACTATACCTTAAAACTATATAAATATATTACTACTACTATACCTACTATTCTATACTAATAACTATTATACTTTTAAGCCTCTTACTACTCGCTAGTAGAAGTATAATAGTAACTATATATTCGATAGGTATATAGAGAGATAGAAGTTCTAAGTATAGAAGAGGGCTCTCGTAGTATACTAAGTCTACTTTATCTATACCTTAGATTCTAATTCTCTAACTAACTAAATAGATAGTTTATAATAAGTTTTTAAAGATAGCTATCTATAAGAGGAATATATAATATTAAAGAAAATATAAAAGTAATACTAAGAAATAGAATAGATATCTAAGATATCTATAACTATAAATAGAAGAATTACTCTATAATAAGTCTTTAGATTTAATAAATTAGTATAAATATATAGACTCGCTATTAATAAAACAAGCCTAGAATAGAGTTGCCTTCTATAAGCTAGGACTACTATAGAGTATATAATATGCCCTACTTTTCTAGGCTAAGACGTGTAACCTCTACCAAGTTATGCCCTGCAACTTAAGGTACCATGTCTCTTAGAAGGTACCATGTCTCTAGGCAACAAGAAGACGACGTGATCGTGCGACAGTGAGTGGCGAGAGCAACGGCGACAACGCGGCGACATTCGACCTTCACGCACGATTTTGTAAAACATCTTGACACCTCCGCCATCAACCCTCAAGATCTCTCGACCGATTTCTCAAATGATGTCCCATCATCATCCTCTCATCCACCAAGACTTTGTTTCCTCTCTTATCCATCTCTCTACTCTTATCCATCGAGTCCAGCCGAATTGAGCCATGCATGTCATCCGATTCCTCATTCCTACCCAATCTGATCCTCGACCTTGGATGACTCCCACTCCTACTGGCGCTGAAGCTGCTCATGCCTTGCTTCCATGCTCGTTGAAAGAGGCCAGCCATGGCAGGAAGGCAGATGCAGATTACAGAGAGATTGCATTCTGCTGAGCTCCAGAGGGCGATGGGGTCGTAGTCCCACGTTGGATTTTGACTGTTGCCATACTTGACAAGGTAGCGGAATCGGATAATGCTGCAGATTGTCACGAATAATCCGAGCAGAAACATGAAGCTTATGGCAGCTTTTCTGCCAAGTGACATCGAGAGTTGGAAGCATTTTGGTAGAGGTAGACAGCAGACGATGAACTGCAGAACATTAGCTGCTGGAATCCATGACTGTGAGTTCGTTGACTCACATCAAGACTGAGATTGATTGCTGCGATCGAGTAAAGCTGGGCGATGGTATCCAGGCAGGATCCTTCTCGGGGCTGATCCCAGCGCCACCACATGTACTCAATTGGCGAGCACACTGTTCCCAGCAATATACTGTAGACGGTGACGAACAGCAACATCACAGCGATGAGCACCCAGCATTGAACTCTGAACTTGCTTATGCCGGTCTCGGGTGGCTGCCATATGCGGAGGTATAGCAGCAGTACTGAGATCTTCGTCGCTCCCATAAGCCAGACGTAGAGGAACTCCGCGATGAAGAAGTACTTCAGGATGTAGGTAATCTGAATGGGCTCGAGCATCCAGATATCCTGCCCAAGACCTTCGTTGACCATCAAGTTGACCAGAATATCGATCGGCAAGAGCACGCCGATGGAGAATAGCGCCGTCCAGTCATCGATGCCATAGCTTGAGCCGCTGGCTCTGAACACGAATCGACCGGTGACGAAGAAGAGAGCGAAGGCGAACAATGCCCACGAGGCTCCTTTTGGTGTTCCGCCTTCATTACGTACCGGGATGTCGCATTTGTTGGTAAGGTACTTCTTGACAGCCAGCGACTGTCGAACTGTGCATCCAGCGTGAAGGCATGCAGTGACTGCCGTCTCGTAGTCTTTGCTGGCGCAGATACAGGTAGTATCTTCGGGCGATGAGCAGCCAGATTTGGGAAATTCTGAGATGAGACATCGATTCTGGGAGGACGAATTAGCAGGCCGATTTGTGCATGTGTTTTCAAGGAATCGTGCTCAGCAGCGACGAGAGAAGTGTCATCGGAGCGCTGGTTTCGGCTCGCCATGCTGACTTCCTTGAGCTCACACGAACTTACTGCGCAGCCAGACAGCTCAGAGCCAGTGTCTTGAGCTATCGCAAAATCCAATGGCGGTAGCACAGCGACCAAGACACAAAGAGAGCTCCATGGCCTCATGGTGTTGAACAGAGGATTGAGCTGCTGCAAGATCAATGGAAGTGATATTTCTGCCTGCTATCGTCTTTAGCAACATCATGTCTATAAGGAATGGCATTGTGCTCCCTGATACAATATCGGGGCGCTCGAGTTCAACATTGACTGAGTCAAGGAAGCCCCAATCGACTGGAGCCGACCTTTTTTTACATGGAATTTCAGGTACTCTTTCCAATACACTCACGATCAAGCACCGTGTAGAGCCCAAGGAGGCTATCGAACAGGGAACATGAGCTGCTTGCGAGCTTCAGAAGTACCGATGTAGACAAAACCAAGCAGCTTGGGACATGTGCCGCTGTCCACGACTCATGGTCGTGCTTAGAGGTCGCATTTGAGGGAAATACCCCGAAATCCTTCGAGTCAACAGCCTTGTTCTAGGAAGTGACCTCACGTGCGGTGCTTTTCTGTCAACTGTGACTAGAGGGATATGTGTATGTTGATTTGTGTCGTTCGTCGTACTGACGGTGTTTCGGCATCGGTTCTTCGTCGTTGGCTAGACCACCTTCCACCGAACGTTATGGAGTAGGCATTGAGTCCGACTCAGGCGGTTGCTCTCCGGATACAGAACTCACAGGATACGTGAAACGGAGCAGTCTCAGCGCCCAGCAAGAGTATCCCAGCAAAGAGCTTTAGCGCTCGTGCCGAACTGCCCGCGAGCTCGTATACAGGCATCTTTGCGTATTCTCCTGTGCCTGGTAGAATCCATGTCGCTGCCGATGCCGATCAGATCTCCACGCCTCGATTGATCCTCCTTGTGTGGTGAGAAGGAGGTTTGGCCGACGTGTGTTCTGGCCTTCGTTCGCGGCGTCAGTCGGCTTGATGAGGATTCCGAAGACTTCACGGGTACTTTCGGCACGCCAGTAGTAAGTGAATACATGTAGACATGCAGAGCATAGGTTACGCTAGCGTGAACACACTTGGTGTTGTGCTGGTTGGACTTGCTAGTCGGACTTTCGCAAGGGTCTGAGGAAGTTGGCCTGTGCTTGTCTGTGTTTCAGGTCGGTTTCACGTTTGAAGCCGAACAGCCGAGCTCATCCATGCAGACATTCAAAACTACTTCACCTGGACTCAGCCTTCCATGCCATCAAGCATTTCTGGTCAATGCGCTCTAGTTTACGTGCCAGTTTGTGCACGGTGCCTTGCGGAGTGCGTACACTGGGGACATGATGTCCGATACGCGCTTACCAAGAATCAACGATGAACGAGAATGCCGTGGTAACGACCAGTGTTCATGGCATGAAACTCGAACCATAGAGCCATCTCCTGCGAGGTAGACGAATGCATTCCGACATAGTGTCATTGTTCCGGCAGCTTGAACCTCCACTGGGAGAAGCTAATGCTTACCTTGTACCTCAGGTAGTTCTTGCGAAAACTGTTCGTCGGGATTGATGAAACAGGTACCCGAAGAGCCAGGAACGCTTCGACTTGGGTCAATCATCGTTATCATTTTCTCCAGTACTTCAAGTCCTTGCGAGACGAGACTCAAGATGGCATTGACTGCCAGCAAAGTCTTCACCTCTCATGACGTCGAATTAAGCAAGCTGGATTGACTCAGCATTGGTTCTTCCGAGTGAAAGAGCTTGATTGCAGTCCCAAGCAGCTTTCATGAACTGGCTCGAGCTTCCATCATCCTTCCATATCCCGGGTGACAGCACATTGATGCGGCTTGTGCGATCCATGAGATGCGAGAGCACGACCAAACTATACTTGCGGCTGTGAATGCTTTCGAGGGCCTTAGACCACCTCACCATGGATCTAGAGCTGTTTGTCTTTCTCTACTCCATGCGAGGTCTCCTTTGGTCGTTCCATGCATTCGGATAGCGGAAAAGTTGTACTTCTCGCGAAATCTAGCGATACGCGGATACACTATGCTCGTTTGCACAATGGGGAAAGCACCAAGCTTTGTATATTTGCCGCGGGCAGCCTTAGCTGCTATGGACACCACACCTTTCTATCACTCTCGTACCAACAACAAATGGCAGAAGGCAATCGTAAAGATCGACCCCGATCCTGGCGTCATACCGATGAAAAAGTACAATTGCTACTTCAAGTGTATGGTGACATACTGGACAAACAGAAGCAAGATCAAGGCCCTCAAGGATCGAACCATCAGCGCCGTCCAAAAGCAGTGAGATGGAGGACTGACCCGTCAAGTGGTAGTGCGCATTTTCATCGGCTCCGGACTACATGCTCACGTCGCACAGATAGCAGCTCATACAATCCTTTCCACAACGCCTGGTCAGCGACGGCTGCTTCTGAAAGTCAACCAGCCACACCTAGGACTAGAGCTCCTCTTCGCAAACTATCGGCCAAACAGCTCTCGCAGATCCTTGATCGCATAGCTTCGCCCGTCTTTCATGCGGATCCTTCAGTCGTAATCAAAGAGTCTTCGCCAGGTACAGGGGAGCATCGCGGGAGTTCGACTGCGTCTTCGAGCGCGGACTCAATCTCGAAGGCTCCTAGTCCGTCACAGTGGTTCCAGGAACCACCTGGCTTGGGTTCGAAAAGTCAGGAATCAACACCAGCACAATTCGAACCGCGAGATCACCAAGTTGAGCGAGAAAACGTCTCATCGGCATCGACCGAAGCGAAAGCGGACCAAACGCTTCAGCAAATGGACAAACTCGTTCATTCGCTCCTTGGTTTTGAGAGTACTACGTTGCCTGTGATCGACGGCATGGAAGAAGCTGTGCAAGAGGCTGTCGCTGCCATGGCAGGCGGTGATAGCCGAGCAGCTGCTGAAGCGATACTGAAAGGCTTTGGAGGTATCGATGAGGAGAAATGACGGCTGACCCTGTCGCACTGAGCTCTGATCATTTCGCCGAATTATGTAAGAATACGGAGAGTATGTACAATACTGTATGATAGACGAGGACGAATTAAATGATCATGAGAGTATCAATCCTGAACATTGTACGGGGACATTGAGATGCAAATCACTTACCGCGGAGGAAGCTTGTGCATTACCAACATGTGAGATCAAAAATCATACATATACTCCATCATGCTCTATAATTTGGTATCACATTCCTCGCTATGCTTCATCGAAAACAGTTCATGATGTAATCTATACAAATTAAGACTCTGGGTCCGGAACATCTTCAACTTCCACGGCACGGCCTTTGCCTTTGCCGCTGTAGCTACCATTTTGGCCGCTGTGCTCCTCGGCATTTTCCGCAGGATGACTGTTTGATGGAGCAGTCGCCTCAGTGCTTTGCTCTGGTTGATCGACGAAGGACCAGCTATCGCCGCCCCAAGATGCTGGTGCCGTAGGATGTGATGATGTTGGTTGTTCAGATAATGGCGGCTGATCCGCTAGTGTTCGTGCCGTCTGCTGTGATGTGTCTGTTCGAGAGGGCTCAGCGCTTGGTATGGTAGTTGATGGCTGCGCAGGCACAAAGAGTGGTGATCCTCTGTGGTCGGTGGGGCCATGAGGTCCTGTGCCTGCCTGCTCGACAGGCGGTGCAGTAGCTACGGCAGCTTGCGTCGCAGCGGTCAAAGGATCTGCTGATAGAGGTGCATGTGGAATTGGTGTCGCAGCACTCGTGTTTACCTCGTGCTGCTGTGTCGACGAAGACGTCGTAGTGGACTGCTCCTGCTGATTTGTGGTGCCTTGCACCAGGTCGTGAGCGTTTTGAGCGGGTGCTTCTGCATCACGCTGTTGACCAAGTCTGTGAAGCGGCATGAGCGACCAGCCTTCTGGGAGGACCAGTCCCTCGGGCAACTGCTCTGATCCAGATGCTATCTGCTCAGTGTGGTCACCGCTCAGCTGATCCATGATCGTAGGAGGTGGAGGCTGGAGGAATTGTTGTGGGAAACCCATGCCCATTTGCTGAAATGGCAATTGCGGCACAAATTGTTGCATTGGCGCTGGTTGCGCTGTGATACCGACAGGTTGCTGTTCAGGTATCCGCAGAGCTCGAAGCCGTGCCAACTCAGCCTCCATGGCCCTTAGATTGGCGAGTGCTTGCTGATCGAGGCCAAGGTTGTGCGCATCTCGCATCAGCCTTTGCTCTCTCTGCATAAGCTGGATGTGAATGGGTACTGATGAAGTGGCACCATTGCCATGAATTCTGGCTGTGACAGCACCACTGCCAGCAGCATCGGCTGTGGGTGGTTGAGCTGCATTGGCCTGGTTGGCAGCGGCTTCTGGGTGCTGAATTTGATTGAGAATGTTCTGTACTTGACCTTGAGGAGCATTGACTAAGCCAATGCGAAGTGGGCCAAGGTTGAAGACTCTGCCGCGAGGTCGCTGTTGTGGTGGATGCTGACCTGGTTGACCTGGCTGACCTGGAGCTTGTGGATTTGCTCCAGCAGCTCCATTGGTGGCAGGAGGTGTAGCGGTGACAACAGGCCGCCTGCATGTCGGACAGACTTGTTGTCGTTCCAGCCAAGCTTTCAGACATCTGAGATGAAGAATGTGGCCACATGGTAGCTTCTTCGCGCGAAGGCCTTCATCTCGTCTTCGTGCAGGCACAGCAACTGGCGCAGGTGCGGGTTGTGGTGCCGGAACAGCAGGCGCTTGGGCAGCTGGCTCGGCGTCGGCTTGAGGCTGCGGTGGTGCTTGTGGCTCGCCTTCTGCCCATGCGACCATTTCTTCTCTGCACACAATACAAGAGTCGCCTCTGATCTCTCCCGTCGTCGCGTCTGGGTAGCGTGTGTTCATTTCTGTGGTCGCTTTGCGGTATGCCACGTAGTCGGTGATCCTCTTGCTGAATGATGCAAATGTCATATAGACATCTCTCATGATATGCATCGGAAGACCGTTGAAAGTGATGCTGACAGTGAAGAAGAAGATGTAGATCACCAGCTTGATCATGTCCGTGAAGAGCTCCAAGCCGAATAGCCAGCGTCGCTTCTCCTCCCAGCCTGGCACATCAACCTCATTCTCGTCCACATCAATTTCATCTTCGAACGTTGGCTCCTCTCTTTCTTCCTGCCTCGCGAGTGCTCTCGCTGCTTCTCGCTCGGCTTTGATCTCGCTCTTTCTAGCCTCTATCGCTGCCGCGGTCTGCTTCTTCACGACGCTCATTTCCACCAGGCTCAAGCCGTATCTCGCAAGAGTGAATGTGCTGAAGATGCACTGTACCGCAAACTCAAATGTGAAAATGACCATCATGCCAGGTCGTGGATCCTCTACCACTGCATCGACGCAATATTTCAGCATTCCGAAGCTGAATAACACGCTGATTATCAGACTCGTTGCAAGCCGTCCATGGAACAGTCTTGCAGCGTTTCCGCCCGTCGGCATCTGTCCTTGCTCCAGCACATCCACTCTGCCTTCGCCGATCCAGCCCCAGACCTTGCCAGCGAGAAGCAGCACGAACATTACCAGCAATTGTCCGCCAACGTCTTCTCGGAAGCTGGGCATTGCCAGTAATGTATCGAGTACTGCGTACCATGCTTTCTCGCTAAGCTGTTCAATCTCGATCGGTCTCAGGCGGCCATATAGTACGCGCTGCAGGCCATAAAGGAATCCGCAGGACAATATCAGCAGCAGGTTGGTCAAGATCAAAAGGCAGGCGTTGGATTGCGAGAGATACACGGTCGCGCTGTAGAAATTCGGTCGTTGGTGGAAGGCCTTTAGCAGACATGCTGCTGCCGCAGCCGTAGAGGCGCCAGCATAGTATGCCAGACGCATTTTGGATGTAGGAAAAGGCGGCAGGTCGTTAGGTGTCGATGTTCTATGATCGATCGCGTCGCATTCGTAGTATTAGTGAGTCCATGTCCGTAGCCGTCAGTGAAGAGGTCGGATGGCGTCTGGCGATGTGTTCGTTTGTAGGTAAAGTGCGCGTGCCTGAGTTGCGTTGCGCTCACTCTCACGTCTTCGGCAATGGACAGCTGGTCCGAAACTCACGTCACGATCCGATTCCGAGCTGGCCCGTGCTCGAAAATGAGATCTGGAGCAACACTGATTGACTGTCTTCTCTCTCTTTTGCTTCACACGAAAACTGATCTACCACAAAGTCACCTTGGCCAGGAAATGCCTTACATAGCAGCTTCCAGATGAATGCTCAACAACATCTCTGGCAAGAAAGCTACAGCGAGACTCCTTCTTTCCCTCCTGGCGACTGAACACAATTCCCGTGATCTGGGCGGAACTGTGCATCTCAGATTCTCTCACTGAATATTCAATTACACGGGTCACGACTGGCCCAGTGATGGATCTTGCTCGATGCAGACGGGGAGACCCAACCGGCCCACAGAATCGCCAGTAGCTTCTGCAGTTGCTTTGCCTTTTCTGGTCCTCGGCGAGCCAGCATCGCGTTCGCCAGTGCCACTCACGCGACGATTCTTCTATAGGCGAACCTTTTGGTCGACCATGCTTCGTATAATGCTCGTAAGTCTTGGGGCACTAGCAGACATCTCAAGATGATCTGCGCTGCAGCTTCTTTTCTAAGGAATTGAGAACCAAACTAGCGCATTCGCTCGAAGGGGCCGAGGCTTGCTAGAATATGTATAAGAACTTCACTCATGTCTTTCGGCGGGAAGACCAGACTTTGCAGAGAAAACAACAGCAGCTATGAAATTCGACGGACGGTCACTCGCTCTTGGTCTACTCGCCATTGCAGACTTTGGCGCCACTTCTGTCATCAAGCCGAGGCAGCAGAAAGCGAAGACACAGGGTACTACATTCAGATCAATATGGCATTCGCCTGAGCTAACGCGTCATCAGTGTCTCAAGCCCTCTACGATGAATTGATCTACTACGGAAAATATGCACCCACCTACCCAAAGGCACCATGTCAGATTCCTCCAAAAGGCACAGTCGTTCAAGGCTACGCCAATGCCGATCCAGCCACTGAAATGACACTTTTCCGTGCCGATGGCGACAAAGAGCTGGTTATGGCGTTCCCCGGTACTTCCAGCGTCCAAGACTTCCTTACCGATGTCAGCGCGACTTTGATTCCCTACGTTAGTCCAGGTGTCAACTGCTCGGCTTGTCAGATACACAAGGGTGTTCTTACGTCCTGGAACAACATTCAGCCTCAAGCGAAGAAGGTCTTGGACGACGCCATTGCCGCCTACCCAAGCTACAAATTCAAGATTGTTGGTCACAGTCTTGGTGGCGCATTGACCAAGCTGGCATATACCAGCTTTGCGGGTCAAGGCTACAAAGTTGCTGCTGCGTACTCCTATGGCGAGTTCAGAACCGGCAACCCAGCCACTGCGGACATGGTAGACAAGCTCTCGGGGAATACAGATCAGAACCAAGGACCGTATCATCGTATCACACATGCTGATGGTGAGTTGTTGTGATGAACACGTGGTGGGCCAATACTCACCTCAAGCAGACGGAGTGCCGCAAGTCTTGACTACGCAGCAAGGCTTCCGACACTCGCGAACCGAGTACTGGTTCTCAAAAGGTGCCGATCCAACGACAACTTTCCGCTGCTACGGCCAGGAGCCTAGTGACTGTAAGTTCTCTGCATATTGAAGGACAAATCATTGCTAACCTTCCACAAAAGGCAACAACTCCCAGCTTGCTGTCGGTGTTTTCGGTATCAATGCTGCACACATCTTCTATCCTGGCGTCAACGTGACGGGATGTGGAGGGTTCTCGTAAACATATATTTATTCATACAATTTAGCGATCCAAGTGCATCTTAATCTTGAAATGAGCTTCAGACTGCACATCAGCACATACGACACGTCCACCAGTCGTGGCGGCCGCTCGGAAAAGCTTGGCATTTTCGATGCTGCAGGTGGCTCAGATTACTGCGCCATGTGCAACACAGCTTCAGCTCTCGCTTCAGCTTGCGAGCACCGCGGTGAGATCCACATGCCCTGTATAATTTAACCTTTCAAGAGTATTGTCGACGAGATGACTGCCGTACGGCCGATATGGCACCACGATGCCTTCTGCGCCCTGACCCAAGTGGAAACTTCGCTCAGTACGAAGCGAAGACTGGACGAGATGGAAACGGCCGCTGTCAAGCGCATCAAGGTTTTCTCCAGAAACACTGCAAGTGGCAGCTCCTATCAGCATAATGGCGACGTTTATGGTGACGTGCACATTACTTACGTCGTCACCAGCGCTGCGGCCGACGTATCAATTTCGAATGGGTCAGCTCACAGTGATTCGGGGCCGTGTTCTTCGATAGCACCAAAAAGCTACTGCAATGGAGGCGGAAGAACATTCCGCACCAAGAGAGTTTACTCATTCAAGATTCGCCCCGGCTGGGTCAAGTGGTTCTGGCAGGTTGGCCTTCGCAAGACGTATGCTGGCTGGGATGTTTCTTTGCGAACGTATAACGAAGTCGATCCTGACTCACGCATCTTCAAATTGTGCGAAGCGGGCGATATCAATGGAGTTCACCAGCTACTGGCCCTAGGTCAAGGCTCTTTGTACGACCGGAGATGGGAAGATGAAACTCCTTTGGTCGTATGTTTGTGTCCCATCACCTTACAGGTTTGATCCTTCGCTAACCCATGTTCAGATAGCAATGACAGAGGGCCACTTCGAACTGCTGTAGTACATTGTTCGGCAAACTGGAGTAACCTCGGACTTCTACGCAGGGTTTTGCTGGTATGACGACCTCGATGTTCCGGTCGAAATGCTTCGTGACATGATGGTATTCCTCACTCAACGTGACAACTTCGAAGGTGACAAAATCTTGGACCTCGTTTGGAAGCATAAGAGACTAATATACTATCCAAATGATCTTGTCTGTGTCAAATTGCTGCACAACACGCTCGCTTTACCGTACTCGAAGATCGAGTTGTCCAAACGGATCGAGATAGCTTGGCTACAAGCATTCAGCGGAGTACCTCTTTGTAACTTCCTCTACACCCTTGGCGAGTCGCTGTCGGCGCAGCAAATTGGCTGTCAGCTAAACACCGATGGCAATGGCCTTCTTCATATGGCTTTACCAGCCTGTCTCAACCCAAAGAACGCATGGTATGCGTGGTTGCAATCTCTGATCCGCGCGGGTGCAGATCCGAGCATCAGCAACCGTACTGGTTATACTCCTCTGCGATCTTTCATAAGTCGCAGTGTGCGTAGCCCAGAAGTTCTTGCTGGTAGGCTGTACCAATGGCTGCGGCTTCTTCTCGGAGCCGGCGTGGATCTTTCGGCATATGGCGCTCACGAATATTCGGTGTGGATACCTGTGGAAGGACTCTGCTCACAATTTGGAGCTGAAGCAAAAGTACTTTCTTTGCACTACGGCAGTTCTATTCACAAATGGGATTTGACCATGACCTTCGCAAAGGAGTCGCAGATCTGGTCGCCAGTGTCTTTGCTGAAGATCCCGGGAAGCTGGTCGACATCTACCAAAGTCCCCTCATGGCGCTGGCAACCAGACGTGCACAGAGATCGAATTTGTCTGCCTGACGGACTTCATGGCCGAAGCGACTGGCTCCAGATTGATATAGTCCGTTGGACGTCTCCCAGGAAGCTGAGCGAGATAAGATACTACTGTGATTGGATCGATGTCCTTCGCAATTTGGATAACAACACCCCAAAGGACGATGCGAGCTGGTTCCCCCTCCAGCTCGAACGACTACACCGAGAGACAGGGCTTGGGACTGGATGGCGAACCTCGCATCGTGCACGCACGTATAGTCAGCCGCCAGCTTCGCGCCCGATGTCTGGATTTCGCTTTCTTTCGTGCCAGCGTGACTATCACGTCTGCTTGCTTGGTCGCAGAGAGCGGACAGTAGGACGATTACACGAGACTGGCGAGCCATTCTACCCAGAAAGTCGCTACACTCCACGCTGTCTAGATCCGTCACGATCCCATGAGTTGTTCGGAAAGAGCATGGAAGCCTGGAATCGAGAGCGTTTGCCCTCGCAGCCAGATGTAATAGTTGACGAACCTCCCCCCTGCGACTGTAAAAGATATCTAGACACAGTCAACTGCCCCATGTTCTGGTCTTGTAGGTACAAACAGTTATCCTAAGAACTCAATCTTGGTTGTCTTACGCTTCGAGCTTAGAGCTGACTATAATCTAGCAGCATCTCAGCCAGCTATCTGTAATGACTGATTGAAATGTAGCACACGGACCTCCACCCGTACTCAGCACGTACATGTATCGTTGAAAGCCTCTTTCCAAGACCGCCCTCAGACCCTTCCACCACATCGACCCCTCAATCACTGCTTAACAGCCAACCTATACCCATCACGATCCTTCCAAGGCGGTGATCCCGTCCCACTCCCTTTCAGATAACAAGTGCCAGGATCATTCACTGTCTTATCGCCCGTGAAGCTCACACTCTTACACCAGCCAACATGGTTAGCATCACCGCAAATTCCAATGCATTTCTCGAGATTAGAGTTATAGACAACTGAAACTGTATGGTCGCCATCGCTGTACGTATCTTTGTCGCATGAGATCTTCCATGTCGTGGTACTCCCGGGTGGGTGGTAGACGAAGCCGTTTAGCCCGGGACATGTTTTGAGATCGCGCTTGGCCAGGTCTTGATTGGTTGGAAGGGCAGAAGCGGTTGTTAGAGCGGATGTGGCGAGAAGTGTGATGAGGATTGATGGATGCATTGTGGTCGGGATTTCTTGTTGATGATAATTCGGTGATGTGATAGAGGGGAGATTGTTGTGGCCACTCTATAATGTCTGAAGAGACTTAAGGCGAGGTGAGCATGTTGAGTCAGTTTTCGGCAGACTAGGTCTGCTTTATAGATGAAAACAGGTAGGACTCTCCCGACGTTCGCGAAGCCCCGTGTAGTCGATCGGGCCTGTGGCTGCCTTGATCTGGGAGATCATGCAGTCGGGCGTGGCCTCCTCATTCATGTGGGCTGTACAATTGTGACTTCGCTGCGGGAGTAGCGTGGCTTAAGCTATACTGCTGGCGACCACTGCAAGACGATCTTTTCCAAAGGAAACTTGATGTCAATGCTTTGTAGGCATTCGCTGGGTAAGTGGACCACATTCCGCCTGGTAAGGCTCTGCCTGTGTTACATTGGAGGAGAGCTGCACTAGCCGCTCGCGCTAGGAGACCTGGGCGTGCACTCTCGAGACCGGTGAGCATGGCAGCCTTCCTGACAGCCACGTGGCGCTGCAAGTCGTCGTCTGATCCGCGGCTTCGCTGTAGCGGAGATGAGCAGACAGTCGTCTCTCGGGGGCAGCAAAGACTGAGGCTCGCTACTGACTCCTTCATGCATATCTGCAGTGGAGCCCTACACCGATTGGAGCATGTCGAATGGCATCAAGCAGATGGCGGAAATATGTGGTGGCGTAAACTGCAGTTTACCTCTTCCAGCAAGTCCTCCGTGTAGCATGCATGTCTACAACCTGCAGAACACAGCCGCCATTATCAACAGCATCAGAATAGGGCCCGAACCCCGATACGACTTCGAAGCGCCAGACATACTTGGCGTACTGCAGTACAATGCATAATTACCACCCTCGCGCCCAAGCGTGGCATCGAAGCAACTGTGAAAGCTCTCGAGAACATCCTTTTGCGAATGACTCCCGTTCAAGAATTTCGAAGGAAGCAAACACCACTGACATCCTCCGAGCACTCCCACGGGGCTTGGATCACAACAGTTTGTCATCCTGGCAAAAGACTGGTTTGCTGTGCCCTCAGTAGCACACCAGTTGACGTTGCTTGAGACGTCAGGTAATTTCGTGGGGACGGTGCCTGGCCAGCAGAGAGCAGTGGTCGACGGTGTTGGGGATGTTGAAGATGCCATGATGAGTAAACCTTGATTTTGACTGTTCGACGATGGCCTGAATCTGGATCGGATTATTGAGGTGATGAGATTTTCGACTGAGTGATTGTCGATAGGAATGCGGTGCTGCGCCGACAGGACCTCTGAGATACCATAAGCCGTCGAAATAGCGTTTACGCGCCGCACATGGATGTTGCATTCCTGGTCATGATAGGTCGACGATTTGCCGGGCTGTGCCTCTCCGCCTTGCTCTCGGAGAGCTCATTGGTTGTTGCCAAGTTATGCAGGCATCAGGCTAAGCAACCCCAGCGATATTGAGAAGGCTTGCCGTGGAAGCTTGAAAGCTCTATAATACCGGTTTAGAGCTGTCCTCGCCTGCCCGAAGGAAGGATCGCACTTAGGGAAGATTGAGACCCAAGCGGTCCTTTGCAAATCGCAGCAATCCTCGCGCTTCTGATGACGCCGCATCCATTGGTCTGCAATCTTGCCTCAAGGGAAGTTCAGGCGTGCAGTGCTGTCTATGTCGGCTGAGAGAATACAATAGGCGGAGGTATACATCAACTACGCCGCATTGTCGCCTCCAGTGTTTTCCAGGTCCATTGCAGGTCTCAGGAGCAGCTTCTGGGAATCAAATTGCCCTTGAACGAATCACACTGGCCACCGTGGGCTGGACTTTTGACATTGGGCCCTCCATACAGAAAAAGGCGCTGTGGATCGCCGCTGGCTTCGCCGTAACAGATTCATACACAACTGGAAACAGCTACAGCTGCGATGGCGATCCCGGACAGACCGTGTGCGTCTGGGATTCTGTCGCTTATACAGCATATACAGTAGCTGTTACCAATCCCAAGGGCTGCGGCTCCAAAGCCACCGACAACTTCGTTATGAGATCTCCCAACGCAAATGGGGTAGGCAGCCATTTCTACTGTGTCCGGGGCGGTGCTTGTAGAAGCAATGGACAGAGGTACTGGAACTTCAATGGTCGTGCCGGTGGGCCATGAGTGCGAGTAAAGATGGGACCATAATTGCCGGATGTCAAGATGACTGATGCTTGTTCAAGGGTCGAAATGTACTTGCGAGGAAACGTGGTGGCAGTAGAGCTGCAATTCTGCTTCGTTTTAGTCGCTCAGGTTAGGTCAAGCACGTAAATTGTCGGTCTGCGAGATCGCGAGCGTAGTTATGGCCTCGAATGTAGAGCTGCTCATTCCGAAGATAAGGTCTCATAATCTTGTCGCAGCATAGTCTCGTCCAGTGGAGCATGCTCTCGTGGCTGCCATGATTTATGGCGGGCAGCCTGGCGGCAACGACCCTGCTTTCCTGCTAGTCTGAGTACGACTCCTGACATGCATTCCTGTAGACTCGATATAAGCTTGGCAGATACTCAATGGTGCCTTGCTGAACGGCTTCAAGGCGAGTGTGACAACCAGAGCAGAGCGTTTGTGTGATAGTTGGGGTTGGGGAACTGTGTAATTTGAGAGGCAGGCAAGCGCCTCGTCTCGAGGCCGGTGTGGAGATGACTAGGTTCTAACACAGGTCCGATAAAGCGATACAGACACCGATTTGCTTCATCCATCTGCCTGCATGCGAGATACCTTGAATGAAGACGGAGTAGGGGAATTCTCAGGACAAAAATGCACGAAGCCGAGAATCTGGCGTAGAGCCACATCAATTGCTGCTGGCGAAAAAGCAACTGGTATATCTAGCTAGGCAGCTTCACCTCTAGCTCTTCGTCATGAACATCATCAAGAAAGGACTGCCTCCCTAGTCTCCTCTCCACATGGTCAATATCTACAACCACCCTCTGATCCAAAACCGCTGCCTGTACGTTCATCGTCAACAACTCGTTGTCGTATGCCCATAAGATGCGCCCAGCCAACGCCATCAATATGCAAGACCCAGACCATCGAACCCAACCGGTCGTCTATCAGAAATTATTCATGTCATCCACACCCCACCGACTTCTATGCTTATAGAGCACCGTACTCTTCCGGCTCCTTTAGCTGGTACTCTTCCTTCTGCATGCCTTCCAAGACCTTCTTTCCTTCCTCATTCAGAATTGCTCTGCCATCTTCCTCAGTCACGGTCGTGAAGAATCTCGGCTGCCATTTCTTTCCAGAATTCTGGCGTTCTGTTGCACGTTCCCGCTGCCTCTCTTCCAAGTTCTGCTTTTCGGTGGTGGCGAGATTAAACTGCTTGCTCGTGATCGCATCGGTGACCTTTCCCCAGAATTTCCTACTCTCGTTTGCTAATTGCTGTTCCATAGGCGGGCACTTCTTCGGGATCGGTACAAGAGGCGTCACATCCATGAGCAGTACACGATCGGATTCTGAGGTCTTTTTGAATTCTGTCGCACCGGGCGAGAACCAGATCTTCTCAGTCCAGACACCCTCAACGCGGCCAAGGATTTGGTCTTTCGGCACGTCTTTGAGCTTGTTGATGTTGTCGCTCTTGATATCCGTGGGTTTGTAGATGATGCCTTCGACTTTGTTTTGTGTCTTGCCGAAATAGCCTTCTTCGAGGTAGTGGAGAATCGTCTTGATGCCCGTCTTCTCGCAAATTACATAGCATGTGTCTGCGACTGTGACGTATAAGTTTCCGCGCAAAAAGCCACCAAGGAACGCAGCTGGATGCGTGAGTTGGTATTCCTCGTTGTCGCGGTCCTTTAATCTGACGAAGATGCCCTGGTTGTACTGCCCTGGCACCACTTTGACGCTTGTCCCTGTGAACTTGGCAGAAAGCTGGTCGTAACCTACTGCCTCGATTCCCTTCTCAGGACACTCGTAAGCGTACGCAGAGACTGGTGGATGGTGCGAGGTCTGTTCTGTGATGTAGTTCACTTTGGTTGCCTTCTGCTCTTTATCGCTTGGCTCCACTTCCCATGTGCAGCGGAAAAACTCGCCCAGTGTGCTGTTATATGGTTTGCAAGGCTTTCCCTTGACATATTTCAAATCTTTTGTGAACCAAAATCGTAGACATGCGAGCATCCGCTCGAGTGGGTCGTCGCTGTCGCCAATCGCTGCGAATGTTTCGGGTCGATCAAGATAGTGCCAATACTCGAGATTGGGGATGGGTTCCATCAATTGTGCTGGGAGACTGAAGCGCACTGCTGCGATATCTGTGACTCCAATGAACTTCTTCAGGATCATCAGAAACGTCTTGAGCTTGCTGGTGTCGGAGGGAGTCTGCCCATCTGGCACGACTGGAGCCTCGACTTTAGGAGCAGCCGGCGGTGCGCCATTTGTCTTCGTTTCGAGGGATGCCGTTTCCGAGACAGGAGTGCCTGGTGTGTCTGTGGTAGCCGGCGATTCTTCAGACGAGTTCTTGCTCGACCGGAAGACCATCTTGTTGGCCTGGAAGTATGTGCTGCTGTCGTCGGAAGCTGTTGTTGGAGTCGCAGCCAAAAGCTGCTTCGAAGCCTGCTTCGCCTCGCAGTTTTCTTACCAAATCGACCGCGTAGAAGTGAAGAGTCCGGTCTATCAGCGTGAATGAATATGCGTATTCTTGCCAGAGAATACGTGTTTTGTTGATCTTGATCTTGTGAAAGCAAAAGTCACCGCCGCAATGACGTGTGTGCGTTCTGGCGGGGTTCAACTTCTTCTTTCAGCGACCAGACAATCACCGAATAAACTACAACATCGATACTGTAAGGAGGAATCGGTTGTGGAAGCGGAAGATGATGAACGAAGAGTCTACACCGTCTTGTGGGCTATTTACTCATACCAGGATGTCGCAAGTAATGTGATGGCCTGCTTGAAGAGGCAGCAGAGACGACGAACCTCGACCAACCGTTCACGCACACCACCTTCTCAGCCACAGGCACACGTTCGCCAGTCTCACCATCGCCACAGGTCACCTGGTTTTACCGCTTCAAGGTACATCGTCGCTGGTACGCGTGTTATCGGCACGGGACCAAATCTGGCTCGGATCTGATCTGCTATTATCACGAGGTTCAATCAACAAAGCGGTTTTGAATCAACACCACAGCGCATGATACTCGGTAATGTTCGGACCTCGCTGGCCGTGAGAATATGTAAAATGGAGCCATACATTATCATAACTACTTCCGCTTGGCAGCTGCACCTCGAAGGCCTGCCAACTCCATCATCACTACCAAACGACAAAAGATCGCGGATGCCAGGAGCCGGACCCCGACATCACCAACGGCATCAAGTGTATGCACAAACACAATGGACGAGAAGGTGATTGTTCCGTAGAGCAAATGCATGAACCCGAGAAAGCCCGCGAAATTGGACAGGAAGATGCCGACACTGATCTTCAAAGAGTGATGCGCTCGCGACCGTCGCACTGGCTCAGGATGTATATGGGATGTGCAAGAAAGGACTTCCCGCAGAACCAGAGCACTAAACCCGTTCTTGCTTGGCTTCGCAGTGCTCACATGAGTGTCGACAGTCGCCACATTGTACGATGATGTTGGCTGCTTGGCATCCTCGCCAGGAGAACCACTTGTTGGACTTGCTGCCGAGTAATGCGACTCGTTCTCCAATTGCTCGCACCGACCTGCCAGAGTGAGAGCATAACCAGATGATGCAAAGCCGTGAACCACCAATGGAACGAACACCCACACCCAGAGTGGCCACGTTCTTGTACATCCGAAAGCAAGCACAGTGTCCGCCTGCAGCTGCGCAGCGAGCGAGATCGTACTGGTTCGTAGAGTCAGTCTCACGCCTCACCGAATGCGAGCACGATTCATCTTCTACTTACTTGATGATACACGCGATAGCGAGAGTGCATCCTACCAAACTGGCGATGGCTGCTTTGCCCCTCGAGTACGGACCCAGCGTCCAAGGATACCTTACATCGTTTTCGTCGAGCGACGATGGTTCAATGAGCTCAGACGGATCCTCATAGCTGAAAACGCGGAACTGGACGACTGCAGGACTGCCAAGTGCCGTCAACGCAGCAAGAATTGGCCTTTTCACACCCAGCAGAGCCAGCTCAGACATGCTGGGACTGACCACCGCAAGAATCGTTGGTAGAATACCCAGGATGACATTGGCGGTTCCAAGACCAGATTTCTGATATTCTGTGATGTTCGAGAGTATGCATGAAACATGCGCTCGGCATGCGTCGCCCACCGCTCCGCCTGAGTGTTCTCCAAGATTGACCGACACATCGTTCTTGTGCTCTTCAGCTAGCTGTTCATACGCCTTCAGGGTGGCATTGCAGGTCTCGGTGGAGACATCTGCGAAATATGTGGCGCTCTGAGGAAACCAGTGCTGGAACTTCATGCTGGCCGGTTCTTGCCGATGACTTCGATGTGACCCTCTCCGACTTATGAGCGAAGAACTTGTTGAGACATGTATCTATGCGTCCCACTTCTCCGCCAGCAGGACGTTCTACTAATATTGCCCTATGTATAAGGTTCATGATTCGACGACGCTCCTCAGGCGTCCCATTTCTGCTGCCGAATGTGGCGCGATCAACTGCTATATGTTCCAAAGCTTAATTTTCAGCTATGCAAGGCTGACCACGCTACTCATGCACGAGGCAGCCACTTTGGCCCCAAAGCCAGTCCTTGAAGGCCAGCGACAGATATTGGACCTTACTCGAACGACAGATCTTGATCTGAAATGGCATGAAGCTGCCGGGACCCTGCACCCAGAAAGGATCACAGAAGTCAACATAGCGGGAACCATGCCGTCTCAACCGGCTGCAGCTGATTCATAAGCCTTCGGTATTCAGGACAGATTGCCGTGGAGATCTATCGCAGGATCCAATACATCTAGGTCTGGAACGTTTCCCATGAAGATCGATCTGCTGCAACCGACAAGAAATGCCCTCAACAACAAAATGTCTACTCGAGGCCCAAACCCGCATCGCGCCATTTCAATGAGCAGCTATCAAGTGCTGTCTACTACTTTCAGAACTAGCACCAAATGATCATCATCTATTTCCATATGTCCATCATCAGGCTGCTTGCTGCTTGCGAGCACCTGGAGACGTTACACAAGAAGGCATCATCCGAAGTAGTGCCAAGCGCTCATTCTCGCATCCCTCACAAAACACCACGTTTCAAAAAAATTCTCGTCTAACAACTCATCCTCTCCCACAAAACAACAATGCTACCACAACACCAAATCTCCTCAGAACGCCAACGTCGACTCGACAACCTGAGTCCCGAAGCCCTCGCCGAACATGAACGGATCATGTCACTCCCATTCTGGGCATTCGTGCGGGAACAATGGAACGCAGAAAAACAACGAGGGTTCTGGGAAGAAGCTCGTCTAGAACTCATCGTACAATGGAGGAGGCCACAACATTGGATTCTGATGTTGATTCTATTGCCACAATTCAGGACTACATGGATTTTGGTGTTGATGTTGTTTTGCATCTCATTGCCAGGTCCACCGTGGGAAGATAACCAGGAGAATAGGGAATGGATTGATATGTATTATTTGCCGAGGTGGTTCCTTGTGAAGAGGAGGGAGGATGCGATACTGGACAACGAGGAAGGTCGGCGGGTAGATGTAAAGCAGGACGGCGAAGAAGGTCAGCAGGGAGAGGTGAAGCAGGACGAGGACGAAGGCCAGCGGGATGGTGATGAGAAAGGAACGCAGGGAGCTTGGACTGATGGGAAGGAGGAGAAGGCCCTTCTGGAGTGATAGAGCAATGTTCTGCAGCGAATGGATTGAAACGGCTGCTTGCAACCAACGAGCATCTGGAAATGTTACACAAGAAGACTTCGACCGCAGTAGTCCCAAGCGCGCATCTTTACATCCCTTGCTTGTACACAACACGACCTCAAAAGAGGCCACCTCGCCTTCCCGAAGCAAGTAGTTGTCATGCAACAAGCAGACCGACAAGCCTCCAACCATGCCACCACTACGCCTTCCACTATCAAAGATCCTCCTCCAACCATTTCGAACCCGCCAAACTCAATCCTTCCAGCAACGATAACACTGGTTCGACAACGAAATCGAGAAACGTATCGCCTGATTCGCAAAAAGGGATTCTTCGGGGCGTATCTTGAAATTCCTCGAGGTCCAGTATGGTGGTTCTGTGTTATATTGGGAGCCCACATACTGCCTGGCCCTCCGTGGGAGGATACGCAGCAGAACAGGGATTATGTTGAAGCACATGGGCTACCAAGGTGGTTTTTGGTGAAAAGTTTGGCGCAAATGAGGGAGGAGAAGAAGCAGAGGTGCGAGCATGCTGGCGTTGGGGAAGATGGAGTGGCATGAGGGTCGAGGAAGTGTCGAGGTCTGCTCATGTGGAGAGAGACGGGTTTACAGCGAGCCACTGGGGGTGAGACTGGAGGACTCGTTTTTGTGGATAGATCAGGCTGTATACGTCTTGCGATATGTAGACATTCCGCCGTTGCGAAGAGACGACTTTCGAATGGCAAAGCTCTAGTTACGAGCTTGGATAGGAAATGTTGAACACTTCAATCATCCCAAGCTCTCCAAACACCCACATCAACAGCGTCTGGTTGATCAAGAAACAGCTCGACCTGGAATCTCTGCTCTTGACCCTCCGAGCTCACATACATTCGATCCAGCACAATCCAGCAATCTCGATATCCCATTTTCCAGAAATCTGGCCCGAGATCGATTGGATCCGTTCTTACCGCGCCGGCAGATTCTGAGTACTCCCCATTATTCGACGCGATCATGATCCGACGAGTCGGCCCTCTTCCAAGCTCGACGCTAAGACGAATATGAGGGTGTGCTGAGCGAGGAGAGCCAGGTGCTGTGTCGTAGTGTCGAGCTATGGCGTAGAAGTTCATGAGTCGACGAGGTTGAAGTGGTGCGGCCACTTTGGTTTCACCTTGTTTGAAGGCTACTGTGCTCAGCTCGGCGCGTATGCGACCAGCACCTTCGCGTGGTAGGAGCTCGGCTGAGACTGGTCGGGAGGACTGGATGAGGAGAGAGAAGTCACCTATGTCTTGGGCTTCGAAAGTGCTACAAATGATGGTGTATTGGCCTGGAAGCAGTTCTTCGAGCTCGGCGAGGCAGCTTCCTGGGCGGTAGTCTCCACTGTCGACTAGTATGTCCTTGTTCATTAATCGATAAAGGCGTTGCCGACTGCCGTGCAGAAGTTTGACATTGACGTTGACCTCTGAGTTGCATGCTTCGAGGAGAAGGCTGATGGTCGTCCGTTGTGTAACATTGATGAGGTACTGAGGGTTATCGTAATAGGTCGGAAGTTGTGTGTTGCCACCAGCGGAGTGCTTAGTCCACCTGCCGGTCACCTTCTTCGAGTGTGCATAACGAGGCGTCGC
Source organism: Pseudocercospora pini-densiflorae CBS 125139 (assembly GCA_000504365.2). Lineage (NCBI taxonomy): Eukaryota > Fungi > Ascomycota > Dothideomycetes > Mycosphaerellales > Mycosphaerellaceae > Pseudocercospora > Pseudocercospora pini-densiflorae. The sequence continues at coordinate 22,171 of AWYD02000831.1, forward strand.
CTCTCCTAAGGAGATCGGCGAATTGCAGAATGTTGAGATCGTGAAGCCCAGCTTCACAGCTGGCAGGTCCTGTTCCAGAGGTACGATTGTGTATGGTACGTTGGGCTCACAGTCCTCCAGCTTGAGCAAGGTCTGCGGACTGTCAAGATACCACAGTTTCTGTAGGTATCGCTCGCCAAGCATGACTCGTTTGCCCTTTGCTGCAAATGCTGTCAAGGAGATATAGCCACTGAGATCCATGTGGTGACGTCCGCTTTCAATTTCGTCTGCAGTCGCATCTTCAGGTACTGAGTTCTGGAAGTGCCGCCAAAGCAGTACCCAAATCGTGCCACCTCTACTCGAGCTGACAGTGTACTGTGGATTGTGTTGAAGACTTGCATGAGGGCCTCGCATTTTGCCGATGCCGTGACTGTCCAGTGGCTCCGACATGTCCCAGTAAAAGTGAACATCTTGTCGGTATTTGAATAGTCCTGTATTCCAATTCAAGTAGAGGAATTCAAAGTGCTGCAGAACAGTGTCCAGGTCCATCCAGAAGGTACCAGGCGTGAGCTCCTCCTCGTTAAGAAGATCCCGCGGCGAGTCGACCGCTTCTGCTTCATCCTCAAACGTGATCAGCGGTCCATCTGGTGACTGGCTTTTGGTTCGGTCTGACTTCCTTGTCGCATTCTTGAACCTGCCTCTCCAGCTAGGACCTTCGACCCAAGGATTCTTGATGAGAAAAAGTCGCTGCCCATCCACTTCACGAAGGTCAAGCACAGCATAGTCATGCTCTCCTGCCAGTCCAAGCGCTCGTTCTGTAGTCTTGGACATCTTACCAGTGCCCATCGTGATTAGTACATCTCCATACGAAAAGCCGTTGCTAATCTGCTTCCAGAACTTGTCAGGCTCAAGATCGTCGGCCTGAAGATTGACTTGCTCCGGAATCCAGCCGGTCAAAATCCACAGGTCGGTGCCGCTGTTGCTGCCCGGAAAGTCGTAGCCACCTCTGACCTTGAGATACGCCTTCTCCATCAGCGCCGGCCAGAGTAAACCAGGATTGTTGCGATCAATGACATGAATGACCCGATTTGTAGAGCTGGTCGGTATCCGGTCATCAATTTCGACTTTGCGATAACAGCCATTGAAGTTCATCCGGATGATATACTTTCCATTCTTTGAAAGCGATGGTCGACCACTATCATTGTCGTACGGGTACATGAATTTCTGAAGCATCTTGGCATGGCCACGTTGACCTCTCGCCACGCCGGCGCAAAGGGACGCCACCACAGAGCAATCAGTAGCAGCATCTTGCACCAGATCGATATCGCGAAAGAAGTGCATGGATGGCCCAAGGTTGACGCGGTCGCCTGAGAACCATGATGGCGGTGGTAGTGCTTCGTTCGGACGTTTCCAGTCATCCAGAACATCATGCTGGAAGTCAGAGAGTGGTAACTCGGAGAACTCATCTCTTGGGTGGTACTGTCAGTAGTAGGAGAGGACTAAAACATCTAAGGAGACATACAAGAATAGATCCTCACCATCTTTGAGCTCGAATTCGCTCGCTTGCGGCTCTTTTCTCCAAGGCGGGAACTTTGTTCCATTGAGGTAGCCGGCTCTCAAGAGGATCAACTCTTCCTTGTTCGGCAATTGGCGTGAGTTTACAGGTTCATTGAGTACTTTGACAGTACTGATGTCGACTTTCTTTCCTTGCAGTTTACCTGTGGCTGCCCGGACTGCTTTCTTCCAATCGGAGTCATGCTTGATGCGTTCGGCATCTTGCATTAGCTGTTGCACTCGTGCTTTGCATGCCGACTTCTCCTGGCTATCGGTTGCAAGCTTCATCGCTCGCATAGATACCTCTGCGGCTTTGATGGCAATGTCCAGCGCCTCATGCCTAGTGCTGGCGCGTGGAAGCTCATCAATGAGGCGGGTGGCATCTTCGCGAAGCTCATCTAGGCTGAAGAGCTCAGCCCGCGAGCTGCTCATTCTTGTGTCTTTGGGTATGCATATGCGACAAAGAGAGGTTCGTAAGAAGACTACACTGCTGTCTAGGCGTGAGTCGATTTCATGTGAAGAGAGGCAGCCGTAATGATGTTGGTTGGTGCAGGGATCAAGTGGAAGTCCCATTTTAGCTTCGAACCTTATCTGGTGAGCTTAAAATAGGCACTGCAATGCTTGGCACAATGGTTTCTGTTTCTCCTGCCATCTCCCCGCAGGAGCGCTTTCCCAAGACTCATGTATCACTGCGCAGATGCGGATGAATGCAGGAAGACGAGGCAGCGATGAAGGGTGTCAGGCGCCTTCTGCACGGGAAGAGCCCTGCCCTCAGTGAGCAGGGCCACATGGAGGCAGCATCATGGCTTCGCTAGATCACAGCATCATACAGCATACATGTATCCTTAAGTTGATCAGCAGTAGCAAGGCTCACAGAGTTTGTGACTGACTGAACCTAAGCGGACTACCATCGCGGACGGCATCACAATCATAAGACTGTCTCAGCCTGGCAGTTCGTTGCAAAGACATATGTAAGGCAAGACATTCTAGCTCGAGGTTGTCAAGGAGTACTTGAATCGTGGACTACTTGATCATGGCGCTTATGAATTTGAATTCAGATTAACGAGACTCGATTCAAAACCATGGCGCAGCCTCAGCCGGCGACGACAATCGCTATGCCCATATCCTTCCTCGATCTCCCCCCGGACGTTCGAAACGACATCTATCACTTTGCGCTCCTCACAGCGCGACCTTTACGCATCGAGGAAGGCGGCAGCGCAAGACCTCCATCTGCATGTCAGAATATCCTCACGCCCGCTCTGCTTCTGACATGTCGAACCATTTGGAAGGACGCTGCCGCAATTGTGTATTGGAACCACGCATTCGTTGGTCACGCTCATGCTCTTGGTACCTTTGTGCGTAATCTCAGCAGTCGTTGGGAGTGGGCAAGTCGCCTGCGCTACCTCAAAGTCGACAAAGGCATGACCGAAAAAGACCTGGCATATTTACTCGCCAACCTGCGAGAAGCTACAGGCTTAAAATACTTGGGCATGTTTATCCGGGACGTATACCCGGGACATCGACCAAAGGAGATGGCAAAGAAGCTGGAGCCCTTGGCCAAGGCGTTTCACAATGCAAGAAGGAAGTCTATGGCAGGCTTTGCCGACGTCATTGATTTCTACTACAACCAGAGCGGCAGCAGATGGTCTTGGGCCGTGACCAAACCTGGCCGATTCTTAGCAACAAGAGAGTACACTCTAAAAGTCAAGCAGGAACTCAGGAAACTGTTGAGATGAGGTGGCACGCCTTTGCATGCTGAATGCAGCGCCGCAGAGGTATTCTGGCTAGACATGGCAAGTCAGAGGGACGATTTTTCGGCTGACGGCGACGACTCAGATACTCGTGGGGCTGGGGAAATGGCATAAGTATTTATCGAAAGCGATGGATGAACTATCACTTTGTCGCAAGACTCTGGTATTCGCAGGTATTGTATCATTGGTACCACGATTTTGGCTGCACATCACGACTGCAGACTCTCTTCGCTGCCACACTCACATCGCTGATCTAGGCCATGTGGCAGACCAAAAATCCTTTGTGAATGTATGATGGATTTCCATGCATTGACCTTCCTGTCTTCCCTGAGCTTTCCGCGGCATCCTCGCTCTTCACGAGGTTTTGGAGTTGTCCTCATATTCCACGAACTTTATTGATAGCACGACCCACATCTGAAGCAGCTTCTTATATATCTGTCGAAGCCAACGACATTTTCTTCGACCGCGAACGGATACCGACACTTTCAACTCAGAGCAATGAACGGTAACAGGGCAAATCTAACACCAAAGATGGCAGTTTCAACAACATCTAGTCGCGACAAAGCTGTGCCACAGCACCAAAAGCCGGCGACATCATTTTTCGACCTCTCCGCAGAACTAAGAAATCAAATATACAGATTGGCGCTATGCGCTGACTCCGTAAGTCGCTCGCGGTCGTCAGCAGAGCGACATACTAATGTGACACAGAGGCCAAAGGAGTACCTGAATGTGCAAGCAATTTACGACCCCAAGCAATTCATGCTATACGTCGAGCATCCATGCCGACAAACACGCCTGCCTGCAAATTATCATCTCTCGCCAGATCTTTTGGCGTCTTGCAAGCAGATTCAAGCCGAGTCGACCTCAATACTATACGGAGAGAATGCGTTCGCTATGGCTGTCTCTACCTACCTCCGCTTCAAGGACCAAGTCCGCCCATTCGCGAAACATGTTCGCTTCCTCAAACTCGAACTAGACGCGCAAGAGACTTTTGCTCTCTCTCGTCCATGGGAGCTCGGCTATTCCTCCGCGGCTGTGTATAATGTTGGAGAGGCACTTGAGGTAGTGGAGCAATTGAGGGAGCTGCGCACTTTGGAGATCGAGCTTACAATAAATCCGAGAAATGGTGGTGTTGAACACATTGCGAAGTATCTTCGGCCGGTTTTGAAGTACATGTTGAAGGAGGAGAGGCGCTTGTCCAAGGTTCGAGAAGTGCTCAAGCTGAGCTTTCAACTTCCTTCGAGTGTGCAGATGGAGGACTATGAGAAAACGTGTGAGAAGGCTGAGGAGATGCTGGAGGAGGTCTATCAGGCGCTTGAGCATGCGACGAGGGAAAATGATCAGAGTCGAGAGTGTGCGAATATATGAGCACCTGGCTCTCGAACTTTCAGTCAGAATCGCCACTCGTCTGGTTAATGAATAATATCACGCCAAGCTCTCTTTGCCCTTGCATATATGCCACGCTTGTGGTGGCGAGAAATTGGCCAAGCTGCTTCGGGGCCGTCGAAGCTCATACGTTCATCGGCATCCGGGGGGAATATGCTGTCCAGTGCATCTCCGAGTGTTAGATGTGACATCGTAGGTGCAACGACCCCAAGAGGGTCAGGGTCGTGGACCGTAGCAATACACGGAAACCGGTAATGATGCAGTAAAGCAAGTAGAATAGTATCTTTGTCGAGAAATCCGAGTCCGCGCAACGATGCCGCCAGCCATGAGTCGGGCATATCTTCCATTGAGAGATTGTTGGTGGGTGACCTAGCACAGCCAACCAGTCTCAGCTGACGTGAATTTAGATCTGGTGTTTTCCGGCAGACCATGGCGATGTCATCTCCAACATACGTGCTCGTGTGTCTCTGGACCAGGACTAGAAAGTCACCATTTCCTGTCGACGATGGCACAAGCAGCTCGATGTTGTCTGGGCTGGAATACAGGGTATCGAGCTGCAGCCATTTCCATTTCAGCTTCTGCTCGACCACTTCTGGCGTACGATTGTTGCTCAAGTCAAGGTTGTAGCCTTTCGCCCTTAAGTGGCGGCGCAGGTCTAGATCTGGCACAGAGAATTGGTCACCGTGCGTTTTGCTGATCTGGTGTATCCGTATTGGTAAGGGTGACTCCTCTGCGCCAATGGCGAGCGTGAATAGACTGGAAAAATGCGTGCCGGACATAAAGAGCGTAAGGTCTTCGTGGAAGTAATGTGAGCTGCTGAATGCTTCGACCAGGATTTTCAAGCTGCGTCCATTAGACGCCGGATCGTAGTGAGGGCCTCTCATGGTATCAAGGATACCATATACGAAAGTTTCCATGGAGATTGTGCACACGCTCATGTAGTCTATTAATATCTGACACAAGGTTTTGTCGTAATCGATGAGCATCTTCTGCTTGTAGATCGGAGCAGCCAGCGGCAAGATGCCATAGATCTTGTCTCTGGGATCAAGACAGTATCTTCTGCCATACTTCGAGACGAGAACTTGCAGCGTTGGTTGAGAATAGAATGCGATATCGCGATCGAGGAGTGTCAGCTCTTGCACTACAGCGCTCCAAGAAGTTAACGCTGTCTCGGAAGCCTCTTCGGAATCGTACCTAGTGCCAAGCGCAGACATTAGATCGCTCCATGGCCAGCAGTACGTTCCTATGAGAACCCTCAGTCTGCGTGCAAGGATGCATTCTTGCGTGGTCCAGATTCTCTCGAAATAAGGCCGGCGCAGGAACGCTTCTGCGTACGGAAGCTTTTGCGAATCAGAGGGCTTTCGCTTTTGTCTTGACGCAACCTGACGATCGAGAGACTTCGGCGACAGAAGGGTGTCCAGATGTTCTCCCATGCACGTATTCGAAGTCTGGCAGGTCGGGAGTCATCGCGTAGCAGAAATGGACTGTCTGAGGACAAGAGTCCTGCAGATCCGCGACACAGCCATCGCATCGCGGCGGCCGCTCTAATGTTGTGTAACGGTGCAGAGGCGAAGGAAGCTGAAGTGGATTGGACGACAGGGGCATCGGGAGTGTTAGTCAGCGGCATTGTGCTTGGTGGAAACTGCAGCGGATGAATGCTTCGCTGCTGCCCATCAATGCGTTACATCTGTGCTTGATATACCGTTTGCAAAATCGTCCTTTCTGAGCTCCGCCATGAGATATGCGCTTCCGCATCTATACCGCCTCGCCTACATCGAGATTACCCTTTTACACCAGACAGAAGCGTCGCTCATCCCGAGCGCGCGGTCCTCTCCGGAAACCAACAAAAGCAGGCTCTTGTGAAAGACAAATGAACGCTGACTGCTCGGAATTGGGGCTCAGCATTTGGAAGAGATGGTTTGGAAGGGGTCTCAATGACCAGATAGGACTCGTGCCGTACAAGTCTATGGCGTTGCATTGGAGCAATACCCATTATTGCAATAGCAGCCATGCACGCGCATGCCCGAAACCCTACTTCAGTACTGCGCTTTAGGATATACTCTCAGTCACTACTCGAGATAAAGATGAAGTTGCAAGCTGCTTGAGGCTCGTGCAATCTTGCCGGAAATCTGGCATGTCTTCGGATGTACGCAGCTAACCCAGGCTAACGGCGTTCAACCTCACACCCTGGCACCAGATCACAACCAGAACACGGTCGATGGTTCGCGATCCTGGTTACGGTATCTCATCCGTGGGCACGAATTTCTTTCCAGCAAACCAAGTCCATGTACCGAGACTAGCACTATACGTGGACACCTTGGCGCCATAATGATGGAAAAGATTGAAGTACTCAATGCCCCACTCACAGGACTGCTCGAGCGAGTCCGGCTTATCCAAATGCCTCCCATCCAGGTTGGCAGGATATTTTAATGAGAGGTTACTGGACGCTGGTTCAGTCGTTATAGGCTTGCCATAGCCTCTAGTCGAAATTCGTATGATGGCCCGGTCTCACATCGTACCTCCGCGAGACAGGCTTCGTTCACCTTGCCTGGTAATTCTTCTCACCGCTCACAAGCAGAAATGGAGATGTGCTTATAGACTTGATGTCCAGCTTCACGTTAGAGCTTGCCTGATCTCGACACGAGATGCGTTTCGACCATGCGTCGTTTGTTCTGGATCCGCCTTGAGTGGTGGACTCTAATATTCTGCTTCGCGAAGATTGCAGCTCTTGCGCAATCGAATACAATTAATCTGACGATAGCGCTGCAGCTGCTGCAGTCGATGCCCGAATGCGGCGTAAGTACTTCGAAACGGAGGATGAGACCTTGACTTACTCTGATTAGAGAACCTGCTTGCTTGATGCGATATCTGTCTCGCCGTGCGAGGCCACAGACTTAGATTGCAGCTGCCACAATGAGAACATCACAGAGCAGACCGAAGCATGTGTCATAGACAGCTGCACCATCAAGGAGTCATTAAGTGCGTACAAGCGATTCAACACTGAAGCTAATACTGACATGTCTCAGCCACGAAGAACACGACATACACTCTCTGTGGAAGGCCTGTTCGAGACGGTCGCGGACCCGGACAGCGAAATGTCATTACCGGCCTCACTTTTTCAACGCTGGCATATGTTATTCGAATCGCATCAAAGTTGTCGTGGCAGAATGGACGACCAAAGAGCACGCTATGGTGGGATGATGCTATGATCACCTTTGTCATGGCGCTAGTGTTTCCCATCAGCTTCTCAGCAGTCCTTCGTAAGTCCTTGCGCTTGCCAGTAGCTCCGAATAGAAGTTGACATATCGCAGTGAATCGAGAAGGGCTCAGTACCGATGTCTGGACAGTGCCATTCGACAACATCACTCGAATCCTGAAGGTGAGTCCTTGCTGAAATGCCCTCGTCGTCACTTCAGCTTACAAGTCCAGATCTACTATTGGGATGAGGATCTCTACCTTTCCGCGCTCCCAGCAGTCAAGATCTCACTGCTGCTCACTTACTTGCGCATTTTCGGACACGATCGAAAATTTCGTCGCATAGTCTACGTCGTCATTGCGCTCAATGTCGGATACTGGATTTCATTCGTGCTCATATCCGTGTTCCAGTGCCTGCCGATTGAATGCGCTTGGTTGCGATGGAGTGGAGAGTATCCATGCCGCTGCAATCACATTAATGCGCAGGGCTGGGCTGCGGCCGCACTCAATGTCATTCTCGACATCATGACACTCAGCTTACCGCTTCCATCGCTCTACAGAATGCAGCTCAACAAGAGATACGTGGTTTGGGTGAAGGTCGTACTCTGGCGTAATCTGATCTGCAACACAGGAAGAAATTCTGGGTCATACTCATGTTCTGTGTTGGCTTCTTCGTCACAGTCGTGAGCATACTGCGCTTGCAAGTTCTGATCCAGTTTGGCGACTCGCACAACCTGACCTGTAGGTGAGACATTGTCCTGAGCTGAAAACTTGACTAATTTCCATGCCTCCAGGGGATTACACCGCCGTCGGATACTGGTCTACGATAGAATTGCACGTCTCAGTCGTTTGCGCATGTATGCCAGCTATTCGCAATCTCCTTCGTCGATTCATCCCAACCATCATGGGCCAGAGTACAGCGAAGACCGGTGATCGAGGGATATCGACCGGGCGATCGGGCCGCCAGAGTACAGGAGGAGGAAAGTTTGGCAACAGTGTGACAATCCGGGCTCGGGGTAGCGACGAGATTGATATCATCACGCTGCAGGATTATACACCAAGCTCCCGCGACACAGATCAGTCCCATGGAGAGCCAGAGGTCAGAATTGATGCAAGCGGAAGAGTCTATGCAGTAGGATAGCAGGAAATCTTCAGCAAAACCGCAGATCATCTCAAACGTACGAGGCAGGCCTCGTAGTCTGTTTGGCGATGAACAACTCTGGAAGCAGGACATCACCACCCGAGGCCACTCAGTAGAAGCGAGAAACATGGTATACCAGGCCTGTCGTTTCACACATGTATTGCTGTTAGCAGAGGGCAGCATTTAGCCTATTCTCGAACTTGCTACTAACGATCGGCGCTCATACTGACTTCAGAAAATGATCGACATTGCATTCGACACCTCGGCCCTTTTGATCATTCGTTAGGAACTTTCGAAACACTCTTCATGCACCCCATGGCGGCAGAATACCCAGCCGCCATCAATCTTGCAGCTTGCACATTAAGCTTGTCTTCATTTACATTTCGGGAAGGAGGATTAGGCCTCATGATCAAAGCTATTAAGGCTGTTGATTGACTGCACCACTCGTCCTCCGTCAAACCGTGACCAGACGAAAGAAGACTTTATCCATTCATCCAGAGTCCAATACTTATTGATCGATCCTAGCAGCACAAGACGAGTCCAAGATCCGAATTCCACCAGATCGTGACTGCCTCCGACATCATGGTATCATTCACCTCAATCCTGCTGGCATGTGCCTCAGCCATCGGCGGCTTGACAGCTCCAACTTTGGACCTGGAAACAAGAAACTCGCAACTTGAAGCTCGCTCCACTTCTCCAGGCACTGGCACAAACAATGGCTATTTCTACAGCTTCTACACAGATGGTGGTGGAAACGTGACCTACAACAATGGTGCTGGTGGCTCCTATACCACTCAGTGGACAAATTGCGGAAACTTTGTAGCTGGTAAAGGCTGGAATCCAGGAAGTGCAAGGTAAGATCATCTGTTCCTTTCAAACACGAACGGTAGCTAATGCGATATTGAATCAGGACTATCAAGTATTCTGGCACCTTCAGTCCCAGTGGAAATGCTTATCTCTCGGTATATGGATGGACGACATCACCTCTTGTCGAAGTAAGCCGAAACTTTTTCGCTGTCAGCCAGTTCACCAGCTGAATTAACATCTCTGCTTCAGTACTACATCGTCGAATCCTACGGGACATACAACCCAGCCAGTGGCGGTCTAACATACAAGGGTCAAGTCAGCTCAGACGGTGGCACGTACAATATTTATGAGGCGACTCGTACCAATGCTCCTTCGATCCAAGGCACTGCGACATTTCAACAGTACTGGTCGATTCGCACGACGAAGCGGACGAGCGGGACAGTCACAACAGCCAACCACTTCAATGCTTGGGCTAAGTACGGGATGAATCTGGGCACTTACAATTACCAGATTGTTGCTACGGAAGGATATCAGAGTAGTGGATCGTCTTCGATTACTGTTTCTTGATGAGATTAGCGGCGAGGGTAATTTGAGATGACACAATCACCAGAGCGTGAGCTGACGGTATTGCTGGAAACTGCCATTTGTCGTTTCCTACTTAGGTAGTCTAAGAAACATATATTTTGTCGATGTAGCGAATCTCATAGCTTCGACTTTGAGTTCGATCTTCTGACGATCGGATTCTGTATCACATCATCGGATGACGAACCAGCTTACAAGTCAGCCTCTGCCTTGCTGTCCGCTGGCGTATCTCGCACATGATAGACCAACTTGTTCGCAGAGACCTTGTCATTCTTCATGTCTCCCATACCCTTCAAAGCACCTTCCAGGCCCTTCTCACCAACCTTCTCAGGGTGAGTCTTGAGCTTGCCCTCTGCCAGCAGGTTCTGCGTGATATTGAAGAACTTCTTGGCAAAGTCAAAGTCCTCTTGCTTGGCTGGGGTCTCTCTGCCAGCTTTGGAGAACGCTTCATTGAAGATTGTGTACATGAAAGTGAAGCCCTGGTCAACACCTTCACGTCCTGGAAGCTTGACTGGGAGGATGGTCCAGTACTTTGTTCCAGTGGAGTCGGAGGATAGTACCTCTGCACAAATCTTAGCAGAACCTTCGAGCGAGATCGTGTCCCAGATCAGCTTGAGGGAGTCGTTGGTGTCTTTGTTGATGTTCTTGCCGCAGTTGGGATCCTTGTAGTCGTAGACACCGTCTGCGCCTAGGGACTTCACAAAGTCGTTGTTGTGAGGTGAGCATGTGGTGAGGACTTTGTAGCCTGATAGCTTTGCGAACTGGATGGCCAAGCTACCGGTTGCAGAAGAACCACCATAGACGAGTACAGTTTCGCTGTTCTTGGTTGGATCGGTTGGCAAGTTGAGCTTGAGGCCCTGCTGATAAAGTCCTTGACCAACAGTAGAAACTCCCAATGGGAAAGTGGCAGCTGCCTCAAAAGATAATCTGTCCGGGAGGAGAACGCAAAGGTCACCCTTGGCGACTGCGTATTCGGAGAAACAACCATCCTCGGGCTCGCTGGCATTGGCGCCGTGAGTCGTGCATGCGATTCGGTCTCCTGGCTTGAAGGCTTTCGATACCTCTGATCCAACTTCGACTACTGTACCGCTGAAGTCACATCCTGAGATGCCTCCTTCGGCAGCTCTCTTTCCGTTAATGTGCTTCCAGTCTGTCGGGTTGAGTGCAATTGAGTCGACTTTTGTGAGGATATAGGTCGGTCTGAGTTTTGGGACTGGAACTTCTGAGATCTTGGCCTTGTTGCCATGGATTGTGATGGCCTTCATCTTGGATGGGACTGATGCGGCCATGTTGGTGAGATTTCGGATGTTTCGGTATGGTACGCAATGGTTTATGAGAGAAAGTCTAGCAGCAATTGCCTGAGATGAAATTGTTCTAGCGAAAGGCATTGACGATTGACGATTGACGTCTTTATGCAAGTGGGATGGGACCCTCGGACCCACTTCTAGAACTTTGGATTTCCAACCTTGCCTGAGGTTTACTGGAAATAAGGATTCGTAGCCGAGGGCTACGAAGACTTCGTACGAATACGATGTAATGCTTCTATCAGAGACTGACTTGATTGTCAATCATGTTTGGCATAGACTTTACGGAGTGTAATCACGATGAACCATAGTGATGCCGTGCCTGCTCCAAGTCGCACGAATGGGTGGAAAGGCCAAGAAGAAATCTTCGCTGCTCTACATATTCTACCAGAAATGTCCATGTCAAGTTACAACATCGCGCCGAGGACAGCTGAGTCAATTATGCCAACACCGAGGTTCTGTTGGACCTTTTTCCACGACAGTCGAACCTGGGTCAGTCGACGGTCCTCGAACCATAGCTGCTACCGCAGACATATGTGAACGGCTCTTGAGCGAGAGCTGTATGCACCAAGCTGATCGTCCATTCTGGGAACGGCGAGTATTTGACAATGGGAGAGTCTCGCCAGTATTCGCGGAGAGCTGGAAGGACTGTCAAGTGTGGACGACGCACCATGCACGCCGGGCAGCTGTGCTGAGACTATATTGGTCTCACAAATCAATGGCGTTAGGTCCACATGATCAGATGCGCCGCGTCAAACGCTTCACTTCGTACGTTGTCCCATGTTTCTGATGGCGTACAATCACGTCGTGCGCACGACTTGCGTGGTCGTCATCATTACCATCTCTCCCTTCTCTTGATAAGCCCCGAGGGGCTGTAACGGCATCCTGCCTTCTCATTGCTCTACCATCTCTTATTCTCATGCAGAGTGCACAGGTGAATCCGATCGTCTGATGGTCGTTCGGATGCGCTCGTGGATGGCGTCGTAAAACTTGGTCTCGATATATCGCAGCTGAAGCCCGAGCAGAGCTCAAAGCAACCATTGTGCTGACCTAAAGAATGTTGGTATGCGGGACTACAGCGACGTCCCGCTGTGCCTGCAATGTTCGTGCGAGATCGTGCACGAAGGCTTTAACATCGTTGATGAACCCACAAATGTAATGACGAAGGATCGCGGAATGGCAGCGTGAAGGCTGGGGCCAAGAAAAGGAGATCCCAAAATAGCCTCCAGCAACAAAAAGTAAGATCAGCCCATTGCGTTTCCTGCAACGATAGGCAGCTACTTGAGTCGGAGATCATCCCGTTCACTACTAATCATAAACATCTTACAAGGCCGACTGTGTGACACGAGATCTACAAGGCAGCATCAGCGACTACTCCAATTGAGAGACTACTTCCTTCCCGATCCGGCAACAAGGTACAACTCGCTCGCCAAGAGCTCCACAGTTGATGACGATTAATGATGTCGACTAGCTCATGAAGCTCTAAAGAACCTCTACAATCACATTGAAATCCGTTCATGATTCAGATGTCTCAACCACACACTCCTGCGACCACTTCACACTCATCGACAATTTCTGAGCAATCAACAGTTTCGACACCGGCAACAGAAGTCTCATCGAGCGGGACTCCGGCACCAGGTCAAAGCACGAGCTCATATCTCGAATCGATATGTGTCGGCGGAGTGAAAGCAACAAATGACCGAGATCTGGACTTCCAGAATGGAGGACTCTACAAGACTGTGGCTCCCCATTTTCGTGCTCACTTTGAGAACTTCCCACATCCTCTTAGCTTGGCGGAGCATAGTGCGATAGTACGACAAACGATCGAGCAGTTCCCGGAGTACCATGTTGAAGTCGAAAGTGTGTCCTCGGATGTAGATGAGGATGCTGGCATCGCGACTGTGTTCATGGAGACTGAAGTGACGGGAGCTCCGGTCGGGACAAGGACATTCTTGATGAATGAGTTCAAGTTTCGGAGGGAGAAAGGTGTATGGAGGTGTCATTTACATCATGGGATGAAGGGGATTGGGGATCATAATCAGCTTTTTGGGAGATGACAATTGATGTGCTGACCACTATTTATCGCGAATGTCAGAATCGTTCTGCCTGAACGGTGTCCCAAAGCTGTTTTGCGCCACGTCCACAGACAAGGCTCGACCACATGAAGCTCTCCAAAATCTTCTCTACTGCAGGCCACTTCATCAAAGATCTCTGCATGAAAACATTCCGGAAGACGTTCTCGAAGAACAAGCGGAAAAGAGGATGGTCTTGAGAAGCGATCCATGCCAATGCTGTGCTCCATAGCAATAGGCAATATGTTTCATCAGTCACCTCGATCGATTGAGTGACTGTCTTCAGTCTAGGAAGCAGACATTGGGCCCAGCCAGTTCCAGGTGGAATGCACAGCAGAGCCGCAGTGGAATAGAGAATCGTTGTGAGTCGACAGCATTCGTAGATGTACTGCGATGTGTTGGCCTGCATCGTTCTCGACAACTCATCCCATCGAGGTGTCATGAGAAGCCAATGCTGCATTGCACTTCGAGCGTCTCGAAGGGAGTGATGTCCGTACAAGAGTCCTTGGCCCATGTCGTGAATGACTGCGTTGAGAGTGGCGAAGTCTACCATGAGTGTCAAAAGACCGCTCGTAATCTTCTCAGACAAATTTCGAAAGCCTTGTCCAGGATACGTATAATGCGAGAAGTTCAGAAACTGACGAGGTCGTAACAGTCTCTCATCAACGGCCCAAGCACAAGCATAACGAGGTCGATCAACCAAAATACTCGCTCGTCTCAGATCCCATCTCGCCAAATTCAAAGCAACCGCAGGCATTCGAATCTTCTCCAATCCACCGACCTTCTGAACAAGCATGTAGATGGCTTTAGCATGCATATCAGAAGTCAGCATCCCATTCCAACATTCCTCTTGCCAACAGCGCGGAGGCGGAATCGGATCAAAAGGGCTCCTCAATCTTTCGAAGAACCCATCATCCAATTCTCCATACTCCAAGTACATGACAGTCACAATCGCAACCTCGATGTTCTCAGGCGTCAAATTCGAAATCATCTGATTGAGTAGCTGGATGCATTTGACTTTATGGACGATCATCTCCGGTCTTTGATACCATCCGACCTGTCTTCGTAAGATGTCGTGGTGAGCAGCTGCTGTGAAGAAGTAGGAATGGAACATTGCAGGGTGTTCGCAGAAGATCCGGAATCGGTCTGAGATTAATGGATCCAGGACTGATTGTTTGTGGATGAAACTTGGGTATATGATGGTCAGGTCTGGTTTTGTTAGACAGTCTTTGAAGATCACGGTCATATCTGATAGCGATCAGAAGGTATTCTGATGAAGGATGATGAGAGACGTACTGTAGTGGAGGACTTCTGCTGCTGCTGGCATTGCTATCGGGTTGAACAGACCGGCTGAGAAGGCTCCGTAGACGGGAGATAAGGTCTTGTGGAGTGTCAAGGCGGTTGTGGAAGCATTTTCAGGTTGATTTCTGCAGGTTTCATCGACATGTGGCGTCGTTGCTCCTAAACCAGAAGCAGAATTGGATGAAGACGACTTTGTCCTGGTTATCGCATGGTCCTTTGTCCGGTGCACAAGCTCGGCTTGTTCTTTTCTTCGCTTTCGGTTGACTCTTGCAGTGTGGGCTCTGGCATGATGTCCATGGATGTTGTTCTTCGATCGTCCGTAACCCTCGTGCTGGACAAAGTGTATTTCCATGACCTTTGGTGTTCTATAAGAATGGTCCTTGTTACACGGGTTGCTGACTGACTGGTGACTGAGCTCAGGATGGCCAAGACCCATAGTCTCGCTTCACAGACGAGCTCATGCAGGAGGATATATTCTGGGATACAGATCCCTGCTCGTCTTGTGCAACCATTGAAAAATCCTGCATCGGATACAAGACCAAAAGAATAAATCGATATTGCTGTCAACGATCATCGTCGAATTTCAGGCTGCTTATGGGCCATACCTTGACTGAATCAGATAATGCCATTCCGATGCAACCGTACAACGATTGGGCGATTGATTGCTGTTCAACGAGGTCTTCGTCCTTCGGCTCACTGTCGGGGTTATTGATTTGTGGCGTCCATCTCTTTTGCTCAACGCCCATCTGCCTGTGGACTCCGGACTTCAAACGTTCTGGCTCGAAGTCCTTCGCGGCAATGCATTCCACAATATCAAAGCTTTTCCTGTGCGGAATAGTGTGAGTCAAAAACGGAGCACCTTGAATCCATCGGGGATCGTGGAAGGGCAGATGTTTGATAGATTTGGATTGTTCGATCATTTCCAAAAGGACATTTCGACAATCCACAGCATTCTCATGACTCCAAGCTGGATCTGAAGACTCTCAAGAAGGTCATAGAGTGATGCCAAGGTCATTCTGAGCTTTTGCGGTAACGCTGAGCTGAGTCCTCTGTCAAAAAATCTCGATCGTATCTGGCCATCATTTCCCATTCAAATGAACGATCATAGGATGGCAGAAGGGCAAAAGGAGGAGGAGTAAGGCCAGAATGAAGGCCCAGGAGATCGAAGCCGGGTACTGAGAACGTTCATTTCCCAGATCGAAGCCCAAAAAGACAAAACTGATGGCGAGAAGACTATGCCTCCTGAGGATGTTCCCTCGACGCGGGATCGAACCGCGGGCCTCGAGATGCTCTGATTGTGTCCATTACAGTCTCGCGCTGCCCGTTTAAGTCAGCAAGACAATCTAAAGATGTCTGTCGAGGAGCTAGAAACGTACCTCTTCCAGCTGAGCTATCAAGGGTCCGTTTCTGATTGGATGACTGTTTTGGCGCTGGCAAACGTATATGTAAACTGTCAAGATAGCCCTGCAAAAGCTCAGCGATGTGCCGTGTGTTGCCGATGAGAAACAGGGAAAAAGCTTGACATTGTTCTGTGTGCCAAGACTTATGCTTCCCAATTAGGTAATGCCGGCAGCATGGCCCACATGCTTACCATCTGCCAACTGAGGTGTGGTCTAGATAGTCTTAGATCACTTATAGCAGTGTTGGACCGTTCGGAGTGGTTTGAAATCGATTTCGCAGACTCGCAATTCATCCGAAGTTCTCATCATTTGTTCACCTACAGCAAACCCATGAAAAGGAAGACCTTGACACTTCAAGCGACACATCTCATAAGGGAAAAGCCAATGGTCATTATGGTATGAGCAGCGCAGTGAGGAAAGCAACAGTGCAATCCATCTGCCATTCTATCTTCCATTGAAAGTGATAAAGTCATCCTTTCTCACGACTTCAGTCCAGTCAACATTGCGAGATACCGCACCAATCCAGCTCAAACACCCCCAAACAACTCCTCACTCCTACTCTTACTATTCGGATCCAAGTACGGCGCCTCTCCAATCCCCACAGCCCTACACCCAAACCTTTCCCCCAGACCCTCATAATCAAAAGTCGCACTATGGAACGCACTTCGATTATCCCAAATAGCAATATCATTCTCGTTCCTCCACTTGAACCTCACAGTCAAATCATGGTTATCAAGTATAATCCTCCTAAACTTCGCCAACAACTCATCGCTCTCCTCAACAGTCAACTCATTGATCTGTTTCGGGAAAGGTCCTAGAGCATAAATACTCTTCCAACCTGTCACAGGATTGGTGCGAACGATGGGATGGACTGCCGCCAGCTCTTTGCCAATGTTTTTGGGTGAGCCGCGTGGTTGATCGTAGATTTTGACTTTGTCTGGGTTTGCGGCTGCGGCTTTGATGAAGCCGTCACCGATGAAGGTTGCGGTCAACCCTTCGAAGAATTTCTGGTAGGCTGGGGAAGAGCGGTCGTAGATCTCGTAGCCTGATGCCCAGAGAGTGTCGCCACCGGTCTTTGGGAGTTTAGTTAGGCGGAGCGATGTGTAGTCTGCCGGCACTGGTTCGAACTGGATGTCTGAGTGCCATTGGGCGGAATCGTATCGCCTTTGGTTCTTGCGCTGCTGGGCTTCGTGTTTGAACATCTCCTTCCTAGCGACTGAGCTGATATGTGACACTTCTGCATCTCCCACGCCGAATTCAGATGTGTTGTTCAGCACTGGATGAATGTGTAAAGTGGAGTCCTTCGGCTTTCCTGTCGCCAGGCCAAGGCGATGCACGAATTCCTTCTGGAGGTCATTGGTGAGATTGTCCTGCTTGCGGAAGAACACTACGCCTCTTGATGATACTGCAATCATTTCAGTATGACTGCCCCATGCTTCCGTGTTGTCAACTCACTGGTATAGGCTAGGTCTCTTAGACGCTCTTCAGCATTGGAAGCGTTGAGTATGTCATTGACAATATTCGCATCAATGAATTCGCGACCAATGACTGGAGTTGTGTCTTCATATGTGAACTGATCCAGAGCTCCGGATGGTTTGATCGGTGCTGGATACGAGGTCTTGCCATTGGCCTCATTCGAATGGAGGGGCAAGTCGTCAGTCAAAATTCCAGGAGCCATGGTGATCAGTGCTCTGCTATCAAATTCTATGGGACATCAAGTGAACGGCATTGCGGCGGACTTCCTTTATGTACAACTCCCATCTTATCCTGACAAAGTGGGGCGCATGCAAGCGAAAGAGCACGCCATAGAACAGCTCTCAGAGCTCTTGGAATCTGACCCTGGATTCGCTGACGAAACATCAGAGCGGCACAGTCTGCCGTGTAGTCTTCAAAGGCACGAATGCCATGATCAATGCCACGGATTGCACAATCCTAGGTCGTGATTCCTGTTCTGCTCGGCAGCGATCGTGTTCTTTATCGTAGGACCGGTGTCTTATTTGGGCTAGCGGTCTCGTTTGCGATGATGATAGACTCGCTTCACAAGAGTTCATTAGTAGCTTGAGCCTGGCATAATCGTTCTCACCCCATGGGATGTACGCGTAGGGCTGTGGAGAGGTCTTGATCCAGGGCGGTTACTGAGGAGGTAAGATCTCTCTTTCATCGGCTTGTCGCCAGCGGACCATCGCGAATGATCCGAGAGCTGGTCATCTCTACTTTTCAGCAGCGACGACGACGATATCTTCACAACGCATAGGTCGCTCCTATCGTAGAATAGATCGCGATACTTCTTCGGGAATGTGTCGTAAGAGAACGCACGCATCCTCTGTCGCCGCGCCCGCCAGTGCTACCATGACGTTACTGTCATTGTAGAGTCCGAAGTCGAGGATGAGAAGGCGTGGCCCAACTTCTTGCGATGGACGAAAGACACCTTCGAGAGAATGCTCCCAAACAATGCCGAAAGTTCAAGACACAACAAGACTTGGCATGACGGCATTCCGCTCCTCAGAAAACTCTCCCTCAACACAGCTAGAGCTGCCAAGAGACTGAACAAGGGTGGACCACTTATGTCTCAGCGTGTGTACTCCTCTCTCTTGCATCAAACACAATGAAGATCGGATCTACATCACCTCGTGCACTTGCCCATTTGCTTCCAGAATGGATATGATCCATATAACTTTCAAGACCTTATTGCTGGCGATAAACACGGTCTGCGGTAGCCTCCGCAACCGGCAAGCTGCCGCGATGTCAGCAAGATGATTACTTCTCAAATGCACGGGCTGAATAGAGACCGCAAACTACGGTAGGGCTGAGAGCCTGCTATATCTCGACATGCAGAAGTTGGGGCGTTTCGAAGCGAGCCGCAGAGATCTGCAGGTGGCTGCATGATTAACGGATGCGGCTTGCCCAGACCTGCCAACGATATCAAAAGACAAGCCTTCAGCATCCTATCATCTGGTTGTCCTTTTCTCAAAACGCTTTCAGTCTTACATATAGCAACATGGAGACATACCTGGACGTCGATAACGACCTCGATGTCGTCTGGTCCGGTCTTATGAAAGAGTACGCGAAGATCACCGAGCAGAAGTTACCACCAAACGCCAACTTCGAGGCTTTACGAGCCAACATTGATAAGGACCTCTTAGCCAGCGAGTCCGCGAACAAAACCAAAGCGAAGAAGATCTTGAACCGTGTTGGCGACTGTCTCCTGCGATTTGGTGACATCGTGGTAAGTGCAGCTAGCATAGCTTTTGGTCCTGCCTCCCAGTGTTGGAATGCCATCAGCTTTGTCATCAATGCAGCGAAGGCATCGCAAGCCATGCTGGATGGCTTTGTGACACTAATGGAAAGGTCAATGGCGTTTCTCGAATCATTGAGTCTGTTCCTCAAGGATAAGAAGGGCGGGACATACCTGCCTCCCAACTTGCGCAAGCCAACTTACGAAATCCTTGGACACTTTTTGCGAATGCTTGCCCATTCCCACAAAGTTGCCAAGAGCAAAAGAGCGAAGATCATGGCTATTACCAAGATGGTGCTTTTCAATGACAATTCCGGTGTGGATACTCATCTTCAGAAGATGGAGGAATTGATCAAGGTGCTTTTACACGTTGAAGTTGATGAGATTTTGCGTGATGTGAAGGGTCTTGCTCTCTACTTACGAGATTCTGACGAGGAACGAGAGCGGCATCACGCCGAGATCATGAACAATTTGCAGCAAACTGATCAGCATGTACAAGAAGCCGTCGCAGGTGTATCTCGTGTTGAGCTGGCTACGGATCAGCTTCGAGCTAACCAAGAGCGCCAAATTTCCCAGCAAGAGCATGAAGCACACCTTAAGACCATCAAAGGTGCCATTACAGTCGGCACAGTCGAATCCTGGCAAGAACATCACAAGAGATTGCAAGGAATTCGAGTACCAGGCACAGGGCGTTGGCTTGAGCGTCTGCCTGTATTTCGCGATTGGAGGGATCGGAATGCTGAGGATGGACTTCCCAATCATGCGCTGACGCTTGTTGCAAGAGAAGGATTCGGCAAATCCCACCTCTGCTCCGCCTTGGTAGACCATCTCGTTCAACATACACAAAACTCCACCCGTGGCCACACGTACGTTGTGTGGTATCACTTCCATCAGGACACGGATGGCTACTCTAGCGTTGAAGAGTGTATTGGGTCCCTCATATATCAGCTGGCTGTCTCGGACAGCCAATATGCTCGAGCAGTGGCCGCACTGTGTAAGGCAACGTCCGGCGTTGGACGGGCAGAACAGCTTTGGACACGTTTCATCGTAGAGTTGAGCTCCCATTTACCAGGCACCTACTATGTCATCATCAATGGCTACTCGAAAACTGGCGCAGAAGGCAGTGCAGCGGATTTCATGAGCAAATTGAGCTATACACCCGCAGTGCGAGGGAGCAGTGATATTCGCATATTCATTGCGAGCTCGGATATCGATCTAGGAGTGGCCCAGTACCGCATACAGCTTGGTGTCCCACGGCCTCACGCAGTTTCGTCTAGAAGCGACACAGCGGATGCAGACTTGGCAGACAGGGTGATTAACGAGGAGGACTTACGATTGATGACACGAAGGTATCTGGAAAACCTCGGCAGCAATGATGCCGAGCTTGGACGAATGTTACGTGATCCAGACCTCAATGCTGAATCTCGGTTGGCTCGAGGAGTAGCCGGAGACTTCAAGCTGCTACTATCGAAGTTGAACGAGATCAAAGGTGCCGGCACCTTCAAAGCAATCAAAACTGTCATTGCTCGAGCCGAGGAGGACCGTCTTCAGACATTGGCTAGGACTATTGCTTCACTGAATGATGGGCTCACGGCGGAAGAGCTTACAGAACTCAACGAGGTGCTCCTCTGGGTGTTAAAGGGATTTGCACTGAAAAGTGTTAAGCTGCTGCAGACGGTAGTCTATCTCAAGACAGGAGAAGACTACCGGTTGAAGGAACAAATCGCCACGATCTTCTCGCCGTTACTTCGGCTCGACGATGAGAGTGGCGTCATTCCTATCTTCAGTACAGGAGATATGTGCAAGGCCCTGGCCAAAGACGAGAGCCCTATGGCTAAAGCAGAGTCAAGTCAGGATACCGTCCAGAAGTGCGAAATTGACATCGTTCAGTACTTTCTGAAGGCGAACTGCAGCCCGGAGCTTTATCGCAAGCTAGACTTTGACCAGTTCTTTCGCGAGAAACTCAGTCGACAGGGCAGTAGTCTAGGCATCGGACGCGATTCAGCCTCCCACGAGCTACTTGCAGCAGCATGTCTAGACATACTATGCGAACACTCATTCGAGCAAATTTTGGAGCCGGCCCGCGAATATGCTGCCAAGTGGTTTTTGGAGCACATTTTGAACATCGACCAAGACCAAGTAGCTTTTGGTACTTTGCGCGACCTAGGCGGGAAGATCGCGAAGCTTCTATGGGACGCTCCATCCATCGATCAATGGTGGCATGATAAGTCTCTGGATTTCCTTACTCTGGAATGGCTTGAGGACACTTATTGCTGTGATAGCCTCCTTAGGTTTTTGCGCCTTCCCGAGGTTGCAGCCGGCTACAAGACTGCCTCTGAGTCACATGTCTGGCTGCGAGATACCATAAGCGAAGTAGGTGATGGCAACAGTCTTCAGCTGCTATCGAATGTGGCTTTAAGGTTGGCCACCAGATGGGTTTTGTCCGAGCGTCCCTCAGTCGACATATTCACGTCCGCTGAGAGAATCATGACCAAGGTAAGCGAGAGATTGTGCACCTGCAAAATATCGTTGCTGACAGAGAGGTCAGGCATGGACTGAAGGACCCGTCAATTCGATCCCTACGCGCGAAGCACCGACGCTCGCACAGCTCGATAGCTTCATGACATGGATCAAAGGACGGCCCCAGCTTAAAAAGATTACCGATCCTGAGTGGAACCTGAAGGAGGCGCTTGTATGCGTCTCAGTCCGTACGAATCACGAGTTACTGAGGAGAGCGGATTCATTGGTGAGATCCGGGATCGAAATGGATGGTAGCGCGGAAACACGTCGTCTTCTCGCCGCTTATGTCTGTTTCAGGACTGGCCGCTTCGAGAGCTGTCTTGGACAGCTCGAGGCTCTGGCCAAATCACTTGGTGTGCCAAACAAAGACAAGTCCAGGAACCTGTCAAAGGAATACGGAGACCCAGCCTTGTATCTTCTGGAAGCTCGATGCCACCGTGAACTCGAAGTCCGACGCGTCCGATACGAGGAGATCTCGCTTGCTGAGCTGCAAGACACGTCCAGGGCGGTGCCGGCTTACCAGGAAGTGATCGATCTCCACCCAGGCTACGTTGATGATGGGACAAAAGAAGCGTACGAAGCACACAAGATCGCCGCGGCAGCAGCCAAAGACGAGCTATTCATTTTTTGGCATAAGAGGTCAATGCACGATCGCGTTTTGGCCGAGTTCTTCAGGCACATCAACACTCATCTCCCTATAGAAGAGCTCGGCCACAGACTGGCCGAGCTGGCCGACTCTGAATATACGCTCGATGCAGTTCTTCATGCCGCTCATCTTCAAGGGCAATGGCAACAGGTGTGCAAAATCTATCAATTTGCGGCAGACCACTGCAAACAAAATCCAAGCCTCGAGCAGACCAAACTAGCATCATGTTTGTCTGACACTGAGGAAGCACTGCTGAAATTGCATTGCTCCCCAGATCCGACAGATCGTCGATATGCCGTAACGCTTTTGCAAAGCATTCTCAATGCAAGCAGAGAGGAAGATGGAATCAGCGCGCTGCGTTATCGTGCCTGCCGTTATCTGGCCAGGGCTGTACTTGAAGACGCACGGCTCCATGAGGACTATCACGAGGAAAGTGACAGCCTGCAAAAACTGAAACACTTGGTGGAGCAGTTCAACGACGACAGTCTATATCTATACGGACCCCACCTGACATTGGCACGATACCATGTCCTCGCGGGCAACCCACACGCCGCGAAGATTGTGCTACGCCAGTATACAGCCAAATATCTGGACGATGCAATCTGGCAAGCCGTGCCCGCCGAGCGTTCAGAGAGATACTCCGAGCTAGGCAAAGCTATGGTAGTGGCTGACTGTCACCAAGATGCCATCGCCGCACTGCAACGCTACGAATTTGAGCTTTTCAAGTGCACCGGAAGATGCCGCGAGGAAATGGATGAAGTCGACGGAATGTACTTGTGCAAAGACTGTTGGTCCTCACAGCTTTGTCCTGCCTGCTACGAGTCACTGATGAAGGGCAAATTGCCGACATTCGAGTGTAGCGCGAAGCATGAGCACTTGTTCGTTCCTCAAAAGGACTATGCGAAGTGGAGGGATGTTGCTCAGGACGAGACTGTCGTTGGCGGTGAGATTATCAAGACCTCAGATTGGCTAAAGAAAATTGGGCTCGAATGGGATATCATTGTAGAGGATCCGGGGAGCTTCAGAGGGATGGAGTGGGAGGTCGATGAAAGAGGGTACAAGAAGCATCGCCCGTGGAGGAGTCGGACTGGCGTGGTACCTGCTATCAACATGAGTGGACTGCCGACCAAGGGAGAGTATACACCCTCCTAGCTGGTTTATACAACGACTCTCGGGCTACGGCGAAGGATGGCTTCCTCGGCTTGTCGCCAACGGAACGTCGCGAGATGATGCCAAGGCTTGGCCTGCTTTACGCTCGCTGTCAGAAGAGTGCTGCTACTTGTAGTCGTGGTTCACGGGCTTTGCCATGTAGTGACTACGCCTCAGAGTTCGAGAGGGGATCTCAAGCGCGGAGAACGCTGTGTGGGACTGGGGAAGAGTCAGAGTGCTTGAAAACCACATCGAAAGTGCCAGCAGAAACGGCTTCGAGCAATTTGTAGAGGAACATGTCTTCTGTATAATGGTCTTGACGCAAGTCAACACAAGAGTACTTGACATGCCGGTGGTTTCGAGTGGTGCTGAGCTGGTAGGTCCAGATACAACCATAGCCTGAGGTGTCCTCGGGAGAAATCGTCAAGTCAGCAATGCAATCTGTGCCTTTGCACCTGGGCTATCTTCTCCTCTCTTCATGCCATCGTGTCGCTACTGCAATCGAGCGTAAGGGTGTCAAACGTGAGGCCGCCGAAATCGCATCTCGTATAGTAGACTTATTCGACCTTGATGGAATGCTGTAGTCACGATGGAAGCCGGGTTTTGAAGGCCTCGCACCCCGGCGAGAAGACCGGGATCGTGCCCTGCCAAGCAATGCTTGACATCCACGTGAATGAACTCGATCGTCACTAGCGGCGCCTCCTCCGAGAAGTCTGTTTGCGCCTCGAATCAAAAGGCCTGTCTGGCACACAAGGCGACGTCTTCAAGCCTCCGTTCTCGCCAGATGTTCTGCAGCTGACACCTCAACCACTGCCAACCACAAGCCTCCAATGCGCCCATTTCCTGCATGTGAAGTCCGGGCAGCTTTCTCATTCGCGTAAGCAGATGCTGGAACCCACGAGACCTCCTGCCGAAACGTGAAAACGTTCGTGGTTGACTCGTCGCCCAGCCGAAACTTCTCCGCAGACCATGACGCTTGTGACGCTATTCTCCAAATGGTGTGCTGAGCCTTCTTTGCGCTGCGAATGCGGTCTAGACAGAGATTTCACGCAGACGCCTCCGCCTATTGCAGCCGGCCGTCGACATGTATTTAGATAGGCAGCCTGCCCTGTCGCGCTTGGTGTAACATAGACCCACTCATCCACCTCCGCGTTCCTGAGTAGATCACGGTATACTAAGAACGAGGAGCCCACCGCCACCCACTAGGACCACAGCCAACAACCACTGAACAATATCTAAGCAGAACCCTATCACATGATACCGACAACCTACCGACGATGAAATTCGGCCATGAATATGAGACGGCCTTGGCCAATGAAGGCTTCCCAGCAGAATGGGTACAAAAAGCGATTGAGTACAAACATCTGAAGAAATGCATCAAAAAGGTGCACAAGGAACTGGAGAGCTTGGGATTGGATGTAGCCACGCTCGATTCTATGGGCGAGCTGATTGCAAGACCACAAGAGCAAAAGAAGCAGAAGGTGCATGACTATTATGCAGGTACGCGACCAGGCTTGGATAGCATACCAGAAGAGTTTACACCTCAGTTGCGAATACTGGTGGACAGCCACACAGGTACACCGCTTGAAGCAAAGCTCGCACCTGAAACACGAGAGTCGCTGCAAAAGCTCGCCAAACATGAAATGGTAGTTGCAGGGCGGAGAGAGAATCTGGGCGAACATCTACACCTACACGCCGTACAGGACCCACCCAGCGATGATCAAGACACGACACGCACGAATTCGGTCAATTCGCAATCACCAGATGCACGATGGATACAAGTGCCGCTTGCCTCTGCACAGGACTTCTTCGAGATGTTGGAGCCCAAAATGATGGAGTTGGACGAGCTGCGAACAGAGGAGACGCGCAATCTCGAGGACGAAATATTAGAATTGGGCGGCGCAGTCGAGAACGTTGTTCAACCAGTACGGGAAGGCTTTGAAGCTAAGCGCGGAATGAGCTATCGAGACCTGTACTTCTGGCGTGAGATGTTCCGATTATACCTGGAGAAGCCCATCTTCTACACCGAGACTGAAAGGAGGCGAGGAGCAATCACATACAATGAAGCCAGGAGCAATCTTGAAGAGTACGACAAGCAACTCCGCGAGACTGGACTCCTCGCCAAGATGAAGACTCCCCAAGCCAAGGCCGCAGCAAAGCAATTCCTAGACTTGAACGTTCACATCCTCAACATCATGCATTTCCAAGAGATGAACTCACGAGCGATGACAAAGATCCTCAAGAAGTTCAACAAGCGGACGCATCTGGAAGGCAAGCCATTCATCTCCAGTCTCGAGATCAAGTACCCTGCTCTCATGACTGGCAAAAGCGGTGCTGGCGGCTTTGCGAACTCCATCGCTCGAGATCTACATGCCGAGATTGGATCAAAGGTTCTATCGGTCGTCCCACAAATCGATGACTGGGTGTGCCCCGTGTGCTACG
Source organism: Pseudocercospora pini-densiflorae CBS 125139 (assembly GCA_000504365.2). Classification (NCBI taxonomy): domain Eukaryota; kingdom Fungi; phylum Ascomycota; class Dothideomycetes; order Mycosphaerellales; family Mycosphaerellaceae; genus Pseudocercospora; species Pseudocercospora pini-densiflorae. The sequence goes on from AWYD02000831.1 coordinate 48,636, forward strand.
GCATGGCTTGGCGTCCAGTCAACCTTGGTTGCTGCAAAGCAGTGTTCTGTATTCGATGCGTAATACAACTGCAAGACACCAACAAGCCCAAGTGTCCAATGTGCAACGCGCCAACAGTCATGGGAGCGAATGGCACCAACCTTGACTTCGAAACCATGGACTTCCTAGAAAAGTATTTCCCTATGGAAGTCCGCAAGAGACAAAAGGAGAACGAGAAAGCACAACTCGTTCGCGATTATGGAGAAGAGTTTGTAAAGCCAGGATGTTCGACAATGTAAATACGGCAGCAAGCCACGCATAGAGCGGGATCACTGATGACATGAGAATCACGGCCGGCAAGATTGAAGGAATGCGGCATTTCTTTGCATTGTTTTCGGCGTTTTGCATAGCATACACGGCTCAGCTCACGGGGAGCAGACCGGGTCTGAGAGCTTGAGCTCTTGGGGAGGTTTTGGTTTGTACTGATTTTCGATACCCCGCCGAAGACGGCCAATGGAGGACTTGTCACGTCATTTCAATGCTTGAAGAGTGATGGTGATCTGTAGCGAATTAATAATTAATGACCTGTACCTACTACTCTCATTCCACCTAGATCATTGTCGAGCATCTATCGCCCGCAAGATATCAGCATTGGCTTGATCAATCACAATGGGTTCTCATCCCGACGCCGACCTCCACCCAGTCGCCACAGGCCCAGCAAAATCCATCGTCGACGCCCACCAGACCGAACAACCCTTAAAACTCTACTCAGGCTGGTTCTGTCCTTTCGTACAAAGAGCTTGGTCCGTGTTGGAAGAAAAGAAAATCCCGTACCAATATATCGAAGTCAGAATTCCACCTCCTCCATTTCCCCCCAAATCCACCTACTCACTCATTTAGGTCAACCCCTACAACAAACCCCAATCCCTCTTATCTCTAAACCCTCGAGGATTGGTGCCTACGCTACAATACGATGAGAAACCATTATTCGAAAGTAATGTTATTTGCGAATTTCTTGAAGAAGCATATCCGGATCATAAACCAAGTCTGTTGCCGAGCGATGTTTATTTGAGGGCGAAAACGAGGATTTGGATTGATTTTATTACTAGTAGGTTGATTCCTGCTTTTCATAGGTTTCTTCAAGCGCAGGGGGAGGAAGCGATTCAGAAGGGTAGGGAGGAGTTTTTAGGGAAATTGAAGGAGTTGGTTAAGGAGGGTGATGAGGATGGGGTTTGGTTTTGGAAGGGGGATGGGCCTACTTTGATTGATTTTGTTGTTGCGCCTTGGGTGAGTTCTGACTTTAAAGCTTGGAGAGGTGTGCGGAGTGTTGATTGAGACTTAATGGCAGATTGTGAGACTATGGATCTTTGATCATTTCAAGGGAGGATTGGGGATTCCGGAGAAGGGTAAGGGTGGAGAGGATGAGGTTGTTTGGGAGAGGTTGAGGAGGTGGAGAACCGTAAGTGGATTGGATATGAGATCTCGTATGGCAGATGCTGACTTCTGATTGTAGGCTTTGGAGAATAGGCCGAGTATTCGTGATACGACGTCTGACAGAGAGCATTATCTGCCGATTTACCAGAGGTATGCTGAGGATCGTGCTCAGAGTGAGTTGGCGAAGAGTATTCGGAAGGGACAGGGCGTTGTGTAGACATATGGAGTGCCAGACTTTTATAAAGATCTTCCTAGATCTGTAGCATCAATGTGAACATTTTGCCATGTTCATGTTTTGGCAGATTTGTTCGGCAGTCAGGCTCTATCTATCCTCGTCTGCCAAGCATACCAATGCCAAGCCTCGAGGTGGCGGACGCTAACGCGACTCCTTCGACCACAACGCATCTAGACCATTGAACCTGCACGGCAAGGCTGGACTGTACCGGAATGTCGTCCATCCTCCCCTTTCTCGATTTTGACCAGTATGCCTACCTGCGACGTATATGCCATGAAGAATGGAAGCTTCCCACTCCTCATCCTTCTTTCAAGGAAACATAGCACAGGGCAATGCTCGTCAACACAATGGCAATGTCTATGCTGATGTTGTCCATAACCACTACGGCGTCGCAAATGCAGGCCGAATAATCAAACCCGTTTCCACCGTCCCGTTTCCTCGCGATAGTGATCACGTCCATCGAACTGCCCTCTTCGGACAGATTCGCGCCAAGCTGTCTGTACCCGGAACCAGAGTTGCACTGGTAGGATTGGGTGGTCTTGGGAAGACGCAGCTTGCCATCGAGTATGCATATCAAGTAAGAGAAGAGTCACCAGATACATGGGTTCTATGGATACATGCCAGCAGCAGCATACGGTTCAAGTCAAGTGTACGAGACCTTCTCGATCAGCTGGCTATTCCTGGAAGACAAGATGAAAAAGCAGACTTGCTTCAGCTCCTCCGAGTATGGCTGCGAGACACGGCGAACGGCAAGTGGCTCATGGTTCTTGACAACGTTGACGACGCGACCTTTCTCATGGAGCGTCCCTCTGCCCATAAAGAGTCGCATGCCAGTGAGCGGTGTATTGACTACCTGCCTACACCATCTCACGGCTCCATGCTCATCACATCGAGAAGCACTGTCGCCGCTTCCCAAATCGTCGATGCCAATTGCCATGTTGCTGTCGAGCCAATGCTGAATGATGAAGCAGTACAATTAGCGGAGAAAAAGCTCGGACGTCAGGGCGACCTGAAGGACATCAAGACACTCGTCAAAGAGCTGGAAAACCTTCCGCTTGCTATAGCGCAGGCCGTAGCCTACGTAAGGCAAAGATCAGCTACGTGGACTATACGCAAATATCTAGACAAGCTTCAGAAGAATGACAAGTCCAAGCGAAGTCTTCTCGACCGGCATGAAATGGACCTCCACCGCGATAGAGAAGCCAGAAACTCGATTAGGACATGGGAAATTTCCTTTGCACACATTCAAGAAACCCGCGCGTCTGCAGCGGATCTGCTTTCTCTGATGAGTTTCTTTGATCGGCAGGCCATTCCAAAGGAGGTCGTAAGTCAAAGAACAATCAGACCGGCCGAATGCACGGACAAGGAAGACGATCGTGATTCAGATGGCCAGTTTCATGGCGCCACTGACCAGCTGCATGATGGAAGCAACGACATGACAGATGATTCTGGTGACAGTGTATCCGATCCTGCGGAAGAGGAGGTAGAGGAAGATCTTGAAATGCTGCGAGCTTACTCGTTCATCACGGTTACTGAAGACCTGGCGATGTTTGAGATGCACAGACTTGTGCAGCTAGCGACCCGAACATGGCTCGAGAAGAATGGACATTACGACCGCTGGTGCTTGCAATTTGTTCAGAATCTTGACGATTCTTTTCCCAATGGAGTTAACCATGAGAACTGGCCGCAATGCAAATTACTCTATCCTCACGTGATTCTGGGGATTGAAGTGAATCTTGCTAATGATGAGGCAATGCTTAAGCGCGCTTCGCTAATGCACAAAGCTGCAGTCTATGCGCACCGAGCCCTGAGCGACTACAATGTGTCGGAGAAAATGTTGTTGCGATCCGTACGATTTAGGAAACGACTTCTTGGCCACTCTCATGCACTTACCTTCGACAGTATGGAAGACTTGGCGTCTGTCTGTCGCGGAAAAGGGCATCTGCTGCAGGCCAGAGATTTGCATAAAGAGGTGCTCCACGCTAGGACTCAATCACACGGAGAGGACAGTTACGTGGCACTACGCGCAATGGGCAATCTTGCCACCATTTACAGTGACCTAGAACAATACGATAAGGCTGAGGAGCTTCAGGCCCAAGTGTTGGGCATGAGACGTAGTCTACACCCAGCAAACGATCCTCACATCATCGATTCCATGATATCTCTGGCATATACGTACTTGTGGCAAGTGCGACAAGTGCGGCATGTGGAGGCAGAGGTATTGTTACTAGACGCGCTACAGAGAACGAAGGCGTTGTACGGAGAACACTCCAAAGAGACTCTCAAGCCCAAGGAAATCCTCGCATTGCTATACAAAGAAATGTACCGATTGGGCGAAGCAGAAAAGATCCAAGTCGAGGTAATGGCAACGAGAATCGAAATATTAGGAGAGGATCATCATAGCACGATTGAAGCTAGGGGGAGATTAGCAATGGTTTTACGGGAGCGACGACGCTTTCGGGACGCAGAAAGAATTTTATTAGAGATTTTGGCGAAATCTCAGCAAATACTAGGGGACAGTCATTATTGTACGTTGACCCAGCTGTCGAATCTTGCGCTAGTTTACATGGATCTGAAACGTTATCAGGAGGCTGAGATCTGTCATAAGGAAGTCTTGGAAGGGCGTCGGCGGATCTTTGGAGAAGACTATGGGGACACTATCAGAAGCATGGGTGACCTTGCAGAGACATATCGGGGGTTGGGACGCCATGATGATGCCTTGAAGCTTCAGCATGAAGTCTGTAGCAAGTTTCGGAGGGTAAAGGGGCCAGATCATCCGGACACTTTGATAAGCATGAGCTATCTTGCATCGATACATTGGTCGATGAAATGGTATGATGTAGCTGAGAAGCTGTTCAGAGTAGTCTTGGAAAGGCGTCAGCAGGTTTTGGGGAAGGATGACCCTAAGACTCTGGACACAATGGGATGGCTTTTCGTGGTGATTTGGTGCCCGTATCGTTACAGTGGACATGAAGAGCTTATGGAACGTTACGATGAAATTGAGAAGCTCCAAACAGAACTCTTGGAGAGGTCCCGACAGGTCCTAGGAGATGATCATCCGAAAACCTTGGACAGTATGCTCAATCTCGCCATATTGCTCCAGGAGAAAGACCGCAAGCGTGCCATCGATCTCATGGACAAATGTGCTTCAATTGCAAAGCGTACGTCTGGAGAGGAGCATCCAGGCACTTTGAAGTGCTTCAAATACATACGAGACTGGGAAGCGTTAGAGGAGCAGCATGAGATGCAGAATGGTGTTTCGTCTGGATTGCAAGACAAGAAAGATGTGGACTACACGCAAGAACGACCGAGAAAGCGATTCAAAGCATCTACTACATGAGTTCTGTCTACGAGACTTGACGTGGCTACGAGGCTAGACATCAGAGTCCTTGATGTCTGTATCGTTCGCGGCAACAACGACGACGTCAGTGCACATCACCTCTGTCGATTACATAAGGTCGTCATCATCTGCAGGGTTATCACATGCAAACGGAATCTAGAGCTCATGTGGAAAGGTACATTGCACGGGCCTTGAGCCATGTGAGTGAAGCTGGTGTGCTTGTGCCGTACGGACCTGGACATCATGTGCTGTTGTAGCCGCTTGAGGTATACACATCTACACAACCTCATCTTTTTCATCTCAAAGAATCAAACATCGCAACCAACAACCTAGTCGCAGACAGTCACGATGTCGACATACCGACGCCGCCTAACACCCTCGATGGCCAAACTCGAGCTCAAGATCGAAGACCACGCCAATGCGATTGTCACAGGTATCATCGATCAGCTTTCCGAGGACATTTACCGCTGCTCCGTGTCCTTTAGCTCTCCATACTCCAATTGGCGCGGCTACATTGACGTGCCGAAATTCAAGTTCCCTTCAGCAATCCAGAAGGAATGGGCCGAGCTTCAGGATCGAGAGACTGAAGCTGAACCGAAGATGCTGTCTTTTACTCAGACAAGACCATCAGGCAGGGCTAGGTTCGGGAATAGGATCTTGAGAGAGACGAGAGATGACTATGTTGTGGCTTTGGCGGTGACAGTCCAGGGAGAGGAGTTCTACGGCGAGGCTAGGATTCCGAAGAGTGACAAGAAGTGGAAGGAGATTGTGGAGGAGGCGAAGAAGAACGTGGCTCCGAAGTGCAATGGTTGAACTGGTGATGGAATCATGGCTGGTATTGAGCATGGTGAGAACTATGGACGGACAGCGAGACAGACAGGGACCACGAGTTTGCTGCGGACTTGATCTGGATCGACGACGCTGGCGCTCGACGCATCGAGACGGCCTTCTGCTTTTCTACGAATCCGGCTACATATCTTCTGGACATCTCGGCGAAATTTTGGATCGACCTATCAGCAAGACTACGATATCACAGCCTGCCAACAAGAGGGCTCTTTTTCCACATCCGCATCGAGGCGTGATTCCCACAAGGACTGGGACAAGGATGACTCTCGTTCATCCAATGTCGAGATACAGACACTCAGGCTTCCTGCTCTTCTACGAATTCGAATACATATTTTCTGGACTTCTGGACGAACTTTGCATCGACTTTTCGGCAATACTAGGATCTCACGTCCTTTCCATACCAGGGCTTCTTGTCGCCAACCACATTGGAGCATTGCTTTTGCCCCCAGATTCATCAAAACGACCTTTCTGCGTTTCTATCAATTTGACTACACACCTTCTGCACTTCTCGACGAAATTTTAGATCAATATATTTGCAGCACTGGGAGTCCAAAGCCTTTCGAGATACCAGACTCTTTTGGTCCGCAACCACGTCGGATCATTTCTCCTACGACGACTGAGAGAAGGGGAAGATACATTACCACTTAGGTACCCAGACCAAGTTCAAAGCAACGGCACCTCGTAGTATGTCTTTACTTATGGCTGGTTCTACCCAGGCGCAGGATGCTTCATTCATTCAGGCAACTTAAAATCACAGCTCTAATATACGAGTAGTCTACTGACATACACCTCTCCAAATCAATACTCATACAAGGTCACTCAGCATCTCTTCTGCTAAGCCCACCGCGATTCCGCGCTTCTTCTCCTACTCCCTATGACCACCACAAGTCACGCAAATCCTAATCTTCTCCTCCTTTTCAGTATCACCCTTCCCACACCGCAAACACTTCCCCATATCCTTACCATCATACTTGCCCGCATCCGCTACCATCCTGTTGATAAGATCCGTCACACACATAACGCATCGCTTAGCAGTGCCACATTTACACTCTTCTCGGAGATGCTCGCCAGTCTCCCAGCAACAACGCTGACAAACTGTGCCGACAACACCCCCTCGCTGCACAATCTCCTGAGCTCGTGGTCCTGAAATCTTCAAGGTCATGTCCACGCAAGCCGAACAAGAAACCTTGTCATTGAAGGGCGAATGCTTAGAATCTTCGCAGAGGAAGGTCTCCGTGTGCTCGAAGAGGAGACCTTGATAACCCTGGCATTTTCCGGGTGGGTGATTGGCGATTGTAGTGTTTACTGCATGAAGCATCGCTTCGTGATTTGGGATAGCACTTGGTCCACGGATGGTGTTGAGGAGAGCTTCGTAGGCGGCGCGAAGACCCTGGTTCTCGTCCTCAAGGTCTGTGTTCCGGGCCTCAAGTTTTTCGATCCGGCGCTGAAGCTCCCAATTGTGCTCCTCGGCAAGCTCGTTGCGTGTTTGAAGACCGGCCATGGAAGCTTTGTCCTGTGCTTGCTCTGCGCTGAGCTGTGCGACCGTCTGTTGATTCTCTTGAGTCTCGAGTCTCGGCTGAGCGACTTTCTCATTGGTAATGGTCGATAGATCAGTGCCTGAGCGATGAGCATTGTTAAATTGCACCTCAACATCGCCCATCTGGACATCTGTGTGGGGCTGGCCATGATCAACCATTCGAGGAAAGGCACCTGTGTCGTTGTTGGTGACCGTCGTTGCTGGAGATGCTTCCTGGTGCTGCTCAACGGCTTGCACGTCCTTATCTCGACGATAGAAAGAGCGCCGCTTCGTCAGCTTTGGCTCCCTGTCTTTCATGATATTGTCGTTGTTCTTCTTGCGATCCTCGAAGGAAGCCCACTGCCAGTTCTTGGAGCCGTCCTTGTTCTTATACATCTTGTGCTTGTCTGAAGTGGGTGTCTGGCGTTGTGGGCGGTGTGATCCTCAAGAATGGAACTGTCTTCTCGCAAAGTGTGTCTGGTCGAGTGCGAAGGCAGTGATGACAGGAGGAAGATCGCTCACAGAGAGGAAGAAGTGTTATATACCAAGTCGCAGTCGACATGTTCACTTTCCCATCTAGTGAAGGCTGTCGCATTGGGAGGAGAGCAATTCACTTGCAGCCCCTGTCTTGTCACCAGACAATGCGTTGTTCTGCATTCCACTTTCGTGCCCTTGGTTATACAGTTGTAGAGGAAGCTATAGAGGTGATGCTGTACGACTTGAGAAGAAGTTGGGTTCGTGACTCCAAAGCTGAAATAATCGTTTTCGGCAGTAGCTAGATGTGCTACATGAGACATGTCAGCGATATTGAGACTGGTTACCATGGATAAACAAAGCATAACAATGAGGATACTTGCACGCTCACCTTTGTTCTCTTCAGACGCTCTGAAAAATGCACTATGCGCGGCGTGCTTGCGTGTTGATGGCGGCAGTCTGAGACTTCGCAACCGCAAACGAATTTCGATGGTTAGAAGGTTCGTACTGACACGAAAGGATATCCACCAATCCGTTGCATGGAAAGTATTTGACAGTCACGGCAGATCAATAAGGTTATGCTTGTCTGATTCGTGATGTCGCTCCAAAAAATGCTGAAACCCGCTGCTGAATACACCAGAAGCAGCATACCTAAGAAGTATAGTCAGAGTGTAGAGACTGATAAACGCTCCTCATACGCAAGTCCTTCGATCCACGACCACGCACTTGATCTGACGAACGTCCTCCATGACTTCATGCTTCTCGAAACCTCCATTGGCCATTTCCGCCCAAATAACCTCTTACCTCAACCACATTGTGGCTTCACATCACCCTTCGCCTCCTTCACGATACTCTTCCACTCGTCATCTCCATTCGGAGCCCTAGCCTCGTCATAAAACTCCTCTCCCTGGACCGTCACCGTGGTGATCGTCTGGCAAAGCACTGCTAGACAAGACGAGAAGCTCAGCGCGCCATCTGCAGGAAATTGACTCAGCAATGCGTCTTGTGGTGGAGTGGTCCTGATGTTGTAGCCAAGGAAGCCGACCTACACGGCAGTATTCTCTTGGCCTGTGGTGCGACATGGAGGCTGGTCGCGAGCCATGATGTTGTGGGTCGGCTGTTTCTTGGACTTATCGTCGCGAGGCACTTGGTCGTCTGCCAGCAAGAAAAGGCATGGTGCTCTTCTCCAAGTCCATAATGGCTGCAAGCCGTGAACCATCGTGACTTCTCTCCGATGACATCTTGAATTCACCAAGATCATCGCTGGCGGTCTTTCTGACTGGAGCTCTGGAATCTCATGAGATGTTCAAGCAGGCTCGAGATCAGGATGAACTCTTGGGGACCGTTGGGCCGAAGGATGGCAAGTGCTTGAAAAAAGTTCTTGATTATAGCGATGGTGCACTCCATTTGATTTTGATCCAGGTTGGGTGCTTTGTCGCACGATCTTGGTGGTGTATATATGATGCGTTCGGAAATGCGTATAGGTTCCGAGAAAGACCTTCTTCAGAAACTTCTTACGCATTTCGGGCTTGCTGTGCTCTTGGCTGATCATGCTCATGCCATACTTCTCGCAGGCATTGTTGACAGCAGCTTGATCGGATCGGTGGCCACTCTCGAGATCACCGCCGTAGGTGGCATTGCGAGTCGGAGTAGACCAGATGAAGGTATTGTGAGACTTTCTCCAAGTCAGCAATTCCTTGAATCACAAGTGAGTATACAACTTTTGCTGGAGTATAAAGATGATTTCTAGTGTGAGCAATGGTTACAGATGCAGATCCATATTGGTATCAGCTGTCCTGGCGGCATGAAAGTTTGCTAGCCCAGAAGAAGTCAGTACCATTGAAGCTGGCAAGTGCATTTGGACAAAGCGCAGCCGCGGCCAACAAAGCTACCTTTCTGTTCAAGCGATCCTTTCCAAGGCAAAGCCCTGGACTGAGCTCCAAACGGCTGAACCCCAGCAATTTGCAAACACACATCGAGCCGAGATAGGTCGTGAGAGCAGCCTATCCCATCCTCATAACCCTTTCAACCAACCCACTCATGCCCTCCAAACACAAATCGAACTCCTCCTTGAAAGCGTCCTTATCTTGGTCAACGTCATCAGTAACACGATCAATATAAATCGTCTTCATCCCAACTTCCTTGGCACCACGAGTATCATACCCATGTGCCGCAACCATAACACATTCCTCGGGTTCCAATTTCAAGAGTTCGAGAAGCCGGTAGTAGTTCTTGGGGTCGGGTTTGATGTAGCCGAGAAGTTGCGAGGAGAAGAGATTGTGGAATTGCAGGCCGGAGGCACGGCAGAGGTCTTTAGCCAGGATGAATTAGCAGGATATTTGATTGTGCTGGGTGCGGAAGGATGCCATACCTAGCTGCAATCTCGTCGTCCCATTGGCATGAACGAAGACTTCGTAGCCTTTTTGCTTGAGTTCTTCGATCGCAGGCTTGGTGTCTGGCCATGCTTTTTGCTCATGCCAAGCTTGGATAAGTCGATCGATTGCGGCTGGTATTAGAGCCTCGTTAAGCTGGTCCGCATTGCAGTTTCCATTGTTGATGGCCAGAGGTAAAGTGTTGCGGTGGCTGGTATCGATGTCCTCGGGAGGTAAGCCTTTCTGCCGTCGTTCTTCGTTGTACTTGAAATATGTGTGGCGCCAGTCAAGGGCAAGCTGACTTCTTGTCTCATGCGGTATTGATTGAGGCATGGCGTCGACGATTGTAGCATGCCTACTCAAGAGTCAACCATCAGCAACTTTGATCAACTTTCCACATGTTCCAGCGACTTTCAGAACGAGCACAAAGCTTCTTCTGATACACGCGGATCGACAATTTCCTCCAATACGGCTTCCCAAACTCATCCTGGACTTACCAATCAAGGCATGTGCCCATGAAATCGAACAGAACTGCTTTGATCTTCGGCATCTTGATTGCGTCGCTGTGAGATGGTGTTACCCCTTGAGTCGCTTTGGAACTCCGGTCAAGAACGATGTCAGTAGTAGCCTGCGAGCTTTCAAAGCACTTGTGCCGGAACCAGTGTTGTCTATATGAACGTGACACTTGCGCCCTTCTGCAAGGGAAGTGCGCTTACGTCATTCGGCTTAGCAATTTCAGGAGCTGAGAGCTTTCTGCGCTTGAGGCTGAACTTCTTGCAACGGGAGGGTGCGCATACTGAGGACCAAGGACCACTTTGGGAGCTTGGTGTCTCGGTTGTGATCTTCCCTTTGGATCCGCATGCTTTGTTCTCGGTTTTCGTCGTGTAGACTGCATACACTTCTGCACAGCTTCGATAAGTGTCGCGCCCAATCTGTGAACTGCTGTTTCGTCAGACGCCTACTACCTAGGTACCGAATTGGATGTAGGAGTCTCGATGGGTGGAGTGACAGAATGGAAATAATTTATCTTTACAGTCAGCGCTTTTTACACGACAGCTTCTGTACTCACAGAAGGTAGGACCAGATCTTTCGGTCCATCTATGCACTCATTTGCCCTTCTTTACCCAGTCCTGAACACTCTCCCGTGCCTCCTGCACCTTATCCTGTGCCATTGCCAATCCCATCTGACTATGCGCCTTGCCCGTCTCAATGAAATGCTTGATACCATCCCGTACTCTGATGTGGTTGTCTGCTACGACTGGGAACTTCTTCTCGTAATGCCAAATGAGGTTTCCAACGTTCTCGGTCGTTCGCGGTATAACGTAATGTGCTGCGACCACACCTGTAATTAATGGTGTCGAGAATCTGAGGAGGATGTTTCGGTTTCTGCTGACTATTGATCCTGCCATGGCTGCGACAAGGACGTATATGCCACCCGGAAGAAGCTTTTCGTTGCTCTCTTTCGGTGGCGCGAGGGAGGCGATGGTCTGTGTAAAGGAGTGCTCGGCATCCATGAAGCGGTTCATGCCCTGGTTGACTGCATCCTCTGCCTTTACAGCATATCCGTGGAGAGCTAATCGCGAGCCTTTGATCTGCTCAGCAAGTCGGTCGGTCGGTGTCGGCCCTCTCCTTCGCTCCTCTTTCTCTTCTTGAGGCTTTTCGGTTATGCCGGAGGCTGGGGGAGGTGTAGTAATGGCTACTTTGCGCGCAAGATCCTCTGAGGGCGACTCGTATATAGGTTTTCGTCGCTAGAAGATATTAGTAAGTGCTCTTACAGCATTCAGAGCACATGCGCGCGTACGATGTCTTTGATAGGGTCTGAGATAGGCTCTTCCGCGTAGGCATTGCGTTTTGGCAGGACGACGAGGGCGGTGGTGAGGCCAGCCAGGGGCAAGACATGCTGTTGAATGTCAGTAGTGGTCTACATCGTATTTCTGTATGTACTGACCTGCCGTAGCAGCGGCGCGAAAGCCATAGTGTGAATGTCTGGTGCTCAATAGCAGCTCTCAATGCGAAGTTCAACGTCTAAAGCTTGCGATGCCTCTCGATCGGCCGAATCGTGGTGATCTCTCGGAGTCGCGGGCCTCGGGAGAGCCTCACATCATGGCGCATATGGAAGTCGAACTTCCTTCTGTTCTTCTATACCAGGCACGTGAGGATGCTCAAGCAGCTGGAGAGGAAGGCATGGACGTGTCCGAAATGTATACGGAACCAGACACGACGCTCGCTGGTCACATCGTCCACAGCCAAAGGAGCGGCGGCGGCAGCGGCGATAGCAGACGACTATCAACCACCAATCTCGAAGGCGGCGACGAGCATAACTCACGATGACAGAACACTTCGCCAAATCTTCGACTCGCCCAACTTCTGGAGAGACTTTTCAAATAAGACACGGCATCAATATGGTGGCAAAAATGCAGGTCTACTACAGAATAGATTCCTCACGAGACCGCAAGGCTTCGAGGACTTTGCCAATGTCACCCTTCAGAAGTGCCAGCGCATTGTCGCGCAGGTGCTCAAGTATGACAGTGTCGAGCAATATAAGAGAATCACCCGAGATATGGACAGATTAAGTGACTTGCTATGTCGTGTCATCGATCTGAGCGACTTCATTCGATCCGTTCATCCGGACAGGCAGATTCAGGCTGCTGCGAGCAGGGCGTACGCGATGATGTTTCAGTATATGAATATTCTCAATACAACTAGAGGATTGGATACACAATTGAAGAAGGCTGCATCAATACCAGAAGTATGGCAGTCATGGAGCGAAGAGGAGAAATCCGTCGCAGATATCCTAATTCGGGACTTCGCGAAAAGTGCCATTGAACTGCCGGAGAAGGACAGACAGGCCTTTGTGGACATCTCGGACGAGATCGCAGTCGTTGGAAACGAGTTTGTCGAGAATATGGCTGCAGAGAAACCAGTCTTGGCCATTGAAAGTAGCAAGATGAAGGGAATGGATCCTGTGTTCGTGAGGCAATTGACCAAATGGGGGACTGTCAATCTGCCCACGGAAGGCATGCCGGCCACTCTAGCCCTACGATCCGTAGAGGATCCAGACACCCGACAAGAGATCTACATGGCGAACAGAACATCATCAAGATCGAACATCAATAGACTGGAGCGCTTACTGAAAAAGCGAGCGGAACTAGCAAAGCTGTCAAATTACGAGAGCTTTGCACACATGACTTTGACCGACAAGATGGCCAAGACGCCTGAAGCTGTTACATCCTTCCTGGATGGCTTGGCACAGGTCAACGCACCACAAGTTAGAGATGAGCTTCAGGAGTTACTGGAGCTCAAGAAAGGCGATGCACATTCAGACAATTTCCCAGATCGAATCAACGCGTGGGATCGCGACTATTACACGGCGAAGTTACTCTCATCTGTACGATCGAAAGCACGCACGCCCCACATTCTCAGCGCCTACTTTTCTCTAGGCACTGTCTTTCAGGGATTGTCTCGACTCTTTCACAGACTCTACGGCATCCGTCTTGTGCCGCGCGAGACTATGCCGGGTGAGACGTGGAATGACGATGTGAGGAGGCTTGATGTGATCGACGACCAGGAAGGACACATTGCTGTCGTGTACTGCGACCTCTTTGAGCGAGCTGGAAAATCACCCAACCCCGCTCATTTCACCTTGCGCTGCTCGCGGCGTATTGGCGACGAGGAGATGGAAGAGGCTGCATACATTTCAGCCCAGCCAGAGTCGCCCTTCTCTACCGCGCAAGAAGCCGTCAACGATGGCTTAGCGACCAATCACAATCCTCGCGATGATAACGCTCTTTATCAACTACCGACTATTGCCTTGATATGCGACTTTTCCCTCCCTGCAGATCATTCCTCTTCTCGCCAGCGTCCGACACTTCTCACCTTCCGCGAGCTCACAACGCTCTTCCACGAGATGGGCCACGCACTGCATTCAATCTGTGGCAGGACCGCATTGCAAAACGTCTCCGGTACACGCTGTGCCACCGACTTCGCCGAGCTGCCTTCAGTCCTCATGGAGAATTTCGCATCTGCACCTGAAGTGCTCGCCCTTTACGCCAGGCATTGGGAGACAGACGCGCCTCTCGACCCATCACGAATCCAAGAACGAGTCGAGATTGATCGCAGAATGCAAGGTGCCGAGACCGAATCACAGATCTTGCTTGGCATGCTTGATCAGCAATACCACTCTTCCCTACCTCTGAGCTGGAGTAAAGAAGGCGATTCCACCAGAGTCTACCACGAAGTCTGGAATAAATACTCTGCTGTGCCCGAGCCGCAAGGCACATCCTGGCAGGGCTTTTTCGGTCACCTCTTCGGATACGGTGCGACCTACTACTCCTACCTCTTTGATCGCGCGATTGCGGGAAAGATTTGGCGGGACGTGTTTCAGCGACAAGTTGGAGATGCTGTGAACCCCGAACAAGGACACTTGTTCAGAGAGGAAGTGCTTAGATGGGGAGGTGGACGAGATGGCTGGCACTGCATTGCTGGTGCCCTGAAAGATCAGACCGGTGTTCTGGCTGAGGGCAGTAAAGGAGCCATGGAGCAGGTTGGTAAATGGGGTGTGACCGACTCAAATTAGACAAAGGGATGCATCCTTTGCAAATGATACCAGAATAGCGTTGTAAACCCAGCTGTAGATATGTACATACGTCCAAAAGGAACAGTCATCAACAGTCATCATCGCCTAGATGATCTGATATTCTTGGGAAAGGCTCTTCGAAAACATGCCATCCTTCTCTATAGTATCGAAACACGACGCCTTATTTCGGCCCAAGCAATTGCTCGCAACTCTTGGCGCGGCCGCGCTCGCACCGCACTGCGTTCCACTCCGAGAATGAGCCCCAACAGTCTCTTCTCCCATGGTCTCCCATCAACAAGCAAGGTCGTTCTCAATCCGAGCCGCCATTCTCGAAGTCTCCACTCCATATCGACCATGATGTCAACCGCACTTCCCAGGCAGACTCAAGCAAGTCTCAAGTCCTCCCTATATCCGCCCGACACTACTATGGCACGCAAACCGCACTTAACGCCGTCAATGTCCTCCAAACAAAAGCCCACGGCGAACAGGACTTTGCATCCCGATTCACAACCCCCAAGATGTTCCTCCTCACCTTCCTAATAGCAGCAGCCAAAGTCGCCCACGCCTCCCTCTTCTCCACCCTCGCAACCGTCCCTGGAACCTCAAACCTCGAAAATCTCGCCATCAGATCTTCCACAGGCGATATCCTCGTAACTTCAACAACAAGCAACATTCTCCACCAAATCTCCCACAATGCCTCTTATTCACCAATCATCATCGCCAACATAACATCCAACACCGCACTTCTAGGAATTGCAGAACTAGAAAAAGATATCTTCTACTTCATCGGAAGTAATCTTTCCGGAACTGCCGCAAAACCAGGATCAAATCGAGTTTGGAAGGTTAATCTAAGAGAGAAAGGGGAGGTGGGCATAGAACTTGTTGCGAAATTCGATGATCCGGAAACAAAAGTCTTAAATGGTATGACAAAACTCAACGACGACGAGGTATTAATCTCAGATTCCGGAGCTGGGAATCTTGTTGGCCTGAACGTGCGAACAGGAAACCACTCAATCATTCTTTCTAATCTCCTTTTCAAACCAACCGAATCTGGAATCGGAGTCGGAATCAACGGAATCCACATCCACAACCAATACTTATATTTCACATCTCTCGACCAACAGATCTTCGGACGGATACCTCTTCCAATCCACAACACCTCTGAAATCGAGGTCTTGGTAACTGGTATTCCAGTACAAGATGACTTCGCTTTAACGAGCGATGGGAAAAAAGCTTTGATTTCGAATAATGGAGATTTCACGCTTACGGAGGTGGATATTGAGGCTAAAACTTGGAGGGTTTTTGCGAATGAGACGGCGTTGCAGGATGCGAGTTCAGTGGCGTTTGGGAAGTGTGATCAGCAGGGAAGGGTGGAGGTTTTTGTTACGGGGTCGAAGAATTTGAGTAGGAATGAGACCATTGGCAGGGTTAGTCGGGGAAGGGCGAGGTTGTCGTGAGATGGCGCGAGTCAGGTAATTTTGGGGCAGCGTGAGTGAGAGGAGCACATGTGTTCTCGAAGCAAGCTGAAGCCTGAACATGTGCGTTGATCAAGCATTTACCCTTTTCAGGAAGAATGTGCCGTGCTATGCGAGTTGCTGGTAACAGACCCCGGAGAATGCTTCCCGCTTCTGTGCGGGTGTGCGTAAGCCTTATCTCCTGGATCATAGAGCTTCGCGCCATTTCGAGTCTATATCAGGGAACCAAGGTCGATGGAAGCTTTCAAGCAGGGCTAAAATGGTAAAACTCGAAGTGGACAGTTTGTCAGAGCAACAATGATCATGTCGAAGCTGCATTCCTCGCCAAGCAGGTAAACATCGGGAGACCGCTATTTTTCGAAATTTTAGTAGTCTTGTGATCATGCTGGTTCAGCGTTTCAACTCGCCTTCATCGAATCTCATAGAGGCTCCTTGATCATTGTAATCTCTTCCATTGTCGCCATTGAGGTTGTGATTGCTTGATTAGTTTGTTCGCTGTAGACGAGCAGCTGTGTCTCGGGACAGTTCAATTCGGGGAGAAGATCGGTGAAGCCGTCAAGTCGGACTACCTCCCTGGGTAGGTTTCCTGGGCGTTTCAGATCGTGGCATGTATGGACGGAAGCAGGCTCAATAGCGCCATTGCTGCAGCGCGGAGAGCAGTGAACATTCCGCAGATACATGTTTGTGTGCTTGTTACTCACGGCCGAGGCTGGAAAATACAACTCTAACACCAGGAGGATGAAGTCGTCTCCACCTGCGGCCGCCCAGGATTTGAAGACACTATATGCCCGGCAGATGAGGAAGCGCATGTCAAGCACTATCGAATGCAGTGTAATCATGGGACGTGAAGCTCGTGGGATTGATAGGGCGCGAGTGTCGAGATGGCTGGCTGAGGAGGCGTACATTACGTCCTCAGGGCTGAGCATTAGTACTATCTCCCCGAGCATGCCCAGCAAGGCACCATGCCAAGTCACCTTTCGGTACCGCACGTCGCAGACACTGATACCTTTTGTATGTGCTTCGAGTACGTTCAATGCAGCTTTACTGCTCTTGCCATCGTATGGCAGACCTCAGCATGGCACGTTTGATTCCACTCGAAGTAGCGTGCTAGCATACAGAGCTTTGCGTACGTGCATATGTGCCTCGGTCTTGCTACTCGGTATTAGCAGCTGAAGGAGGCTGCATTGGGCATTGGAGCTCTGACTTCTCACTGCAGCCAGCGTGGTTGCTATCAACGTTTGGTACCGACTGCATGGTACTGGAGCTGGCTCTGGCGGAATGCCTTTTCAACATGCCACATATCGGAGGCTGACCGAGCTTTGGAATCCAATGATGTTGTGCATCTTGGCAGATCTTTCCTTTACATGGAAGGAGAGACTATCGTAGCCTTATGGTGATCGGTTCCCTGCCGGTGCTGTATCGCATAATAATAGCCACCTTGTAGACGGTCAACCTGCACGCACGGGAAGCCACGGGGCGTACCCGAGATACAGTGATATCAATATCTTCTCAGATTCTCCTGAGGGTCAGTCAGCAGAGCCAGCTCCGAGGATATCTACGTCAGTCTTGACCCTAGTGAAGTCTCTGAGATAGCAGGCTGCTGATCCTCGAGTCTGCCAATCGGTAAAGCGAGCCGGATCCTTAAAGACATATCATTCCTTCTTCTGGACACTTCAGATCATTCCATGGGCCGATGGAATTCTTCCGTGGCGATGTATGATCTTTTGCCTAGACAGGCAGTTTCTTAGGGTCTGAAACCAGGTCCACTCTATGACGGGCACTAATGATATAGCGCCTCTGTTATTGACTGTTGATAACTTCTCTGCCTAACCGGACTGTCGGCAGTGTATTAGCTTTGCTTAGCGACCCCTTGGTTTGTCCGTCTACAAGGTGGCTAATAATGGTGCGTGATACTGACAAAGCTGTCTCCTCGCAAGCTAGATTGGCGTCCGCGGCAGCGGACGCCGCAGAGCGGGTGCCGCCCGTCCGCCCCGAACCAGGCCGGACTAGGTGGAGCAACAGAGTTTGCGGTATCCTCATTCGAGGACGAAAGTGTCGATCGTGTCGAACTATGCCAAGTCCAGGTTCTTCGCGGCCGAGCTACCGAGATGTCAATGGAAGCGCCAAAGGATCTGACTAGCTGTTGAGGGCGTTCCCAAAGCATATTGTCAAGGTCGTACGCTCTACCAATTGGCAAGGCGTCTGTGGCCCCATCAGGAGAGAAAGCACAGGATCGGCGATCTCCAGGCGAAGCTTAGAATTCGTAATCCTGTAGTTGTGAAAAAGTCGAATGCATGGTGTGCGTGACAAGCGGCAACGATTGGTTGCACTGACTTCAGGTTGATGTTTCTTATGCAAGCTTCAGAGATGGACTCGCAATGGCGCATGCGTTCCGTCATCCTCTAGTAAGTGCTAATAGGGTACGCACAGATACTTGGTACCGCAATATATTCCAATATATGTAGGCGAACCCTGTGTTTCAACGACTCAGTCCTCAGCATTGCCATCTGCCGGACGCCAAGCACTGTGTACCTTGCAGATAGATTGACTGAGCCGTAAGGATTTCCGAGAGGATGCCACAGGTCTCGCCAGCGACCCGGAACAGGGAAGCCAACCGTGCATCTGGACCCGCGCAGCACACAAATCAGGCACGTCGACGAAGGCAGAGCCAGTGTCCTTCCGATGATTCAGCGTATGGTTCCGGCGTTGGCGAGGACGATGCCAACGTCCATACTGCGCACTACCGACGAGCAGATGGGACTTTCCGGAGCGTGAGGCAGCCTGAAAGTGATGTATCAGATCCCAATGACTACTCGAATGTCGCCGGCTACTTTCCTAAACCCTGCGCATACTGGTCCGATGGTGTAGATGGCGACACTCGCGCAAAAATGATAGCAAATTCGAGCCCGAATGTTCGATTCAAGAATTATACGACGGAGCATATGGCGTCACGGCGAGAGCCACGTCAGAAGCCAGAGTAAGCTCTTGCGTTTACGTCGATGTGTTGCCGATCTGACCGCGTAGTAGACAAGCTCAAGATGCACAGAAAGCGTGGCAGGTTGTCGCGGCGCACGAGCAGGAAATTCGTCGCTTGATGGAGGTAGCTAGTGACCTTGAGTATCGACTGCGGCTTATCGAACGCCAAGATCAATCAGGCTGATTGCTGAAATAGTCCGCCAGCGTTGTAGAAGGGATAGCGTATTCATCGTGTGTTCTGGAAGCTGCTGTACATTATCAATGCCGAATGCGATTGATGCCTGAGAGCTTTCAATGCCCGTTATGAAAGGGTTGAATTTCGGGTCACTTCTGCTTCCGGTCCGACCGCTGCCACAACCTTTCCGTCCGCGACCAGATCTCGCTCCCGATAAAGCCAGCGATCCAGCTCGTGACCACAGTCGCGCCGCCAACGACCGCAGTCTTGATGACACCATTTGCTCGCCACCTGTCCGTGGCGCAACCCAGGACAGTCATGACTGGAATGTGGACGACGAAGGCTGAGAACGCATAGTCGTTGATCCATTTCCAGTTGCTGTTGAAGTGCTTCGCATAGATCGCCAGCACCGAGCTTCCAAGAAGGTAGCCCGTCAAATTTCCCCACAGTGCATAGTACCCGGCCAGCATATTGTAGCCGCCTTTCAGCTCCGGAGGACATGGCTTCGATGTCGCTGACACTGCTTTGGCGAATAGTGCAGTAGTTCCCGCACTGAGGACGGCAAGTGTCGTCAACACAGAGTTGGCAGGCACTGCATAGTCCAGGGATGGGGCATACACTCCAAACACGTAGCAAGCCACGTACTGAGATACATATCCAACATTCAATTTCAGAGGATTGAAGATTGTGCCAACAGGATAAATTGTGCGGACAAGGAAGTCGGAGAGGCTGGTCGCAGCGACAGTAGTGAGTAGCCCAGCTGTGGGCACATGACGATCCTTCGTTTCAGTACGCTGCTTTTCCGAGCGCACGTCCAGCTTTCCACTCACCCATCGCAGACCAGCCAGAACGAAGTCAAAAGTCAAGAGAGTGGCTGTGAACCAAAGAGGTCCACGTACACCCCGCATCTGCTTCCAATAGTCTACGAAGACCTCCAGTCCAGCAGATTCGTGATTGAATCTTCGAACCACAGCAATGCAGAATGGAGCTCCGATCAGCGTGTAGCCTGCGGTGGGAAGGCCTAGACGGTACAGCCTATCCTTCAGGAAGTTGAGCGTGCCCTTGCGTACAAGCGAGCGTCGAGAGAAATGGCCACTGAGATACATGAAGGTGCCCATAAAGAAGCTCTGGTTGATAGCGTTAAAGCCAACCAGCACAGATGAAGAACCCTGGCCATGGTAGCTGGTTTGGTATGGACTTCTTTCTTCGCCGCCATAGCTTGTAGCTGCGTGGTGGAGAATCACCAGTGCAGTCAGAGACGACTTCAGGTTCGAGGCATAGTAGGTCTTCTTGGCCGCATCCTCGCGAGTGTTCGTTGCTCGGAAGTCGGCCATGGTAAGGTTGGCAGTATTTGTAGGTCCTGGTGTAGCAATGCTTCAACGTTTGTTCGAGTGCAAGAGTTCCCAGAGATGCCTTCTACTTACTGATCGCAGCCACCGGGTTGATCCTGATAGGGCGTGCGGTCAATGAACTCTGTGGGTCTTCAGCCTGCAAGCGAACTCCTAACTCCGCACATTGATCGTCTCAATGAGGACATTCTCGTCGAGACTGTCCGAAAACATCAGTGCAGCCAGATCAGGCTTCAAATGAGGCTTGGTAGGCATCCCTCTCTCGCTCATCATAGTTCTAAGGCCGAGGAAATCGCCTCTGCTTTTTAGATCATCCCAGCAGGGGTAAACACTCACTCGAGCGTAGCTTCTCTTGCAGGCTCATGTAGCTTGATGACTTGTTGCCTGTGTAGTGCCAATGTGCGCTTGATCAACTTCTTCACAGGACTCTTGTACCTGCGATGGCATCGAAGCCAAATGTTACAAAATGGAGACGAGGACAGAAAACAAAAGGTGAAGAGCGATTTGTTGGAGGCCCTTGCACGTTTCTGGGCCGATCCCGGCTCAGGGTGGAGGATCGCGTGGATCTATTTTCAACACAGCGTCTAGACCATTCAACCTCACTTCGTCAGCTCTGTAATTTTGCGAAGAAGATGGCCTGCTACGCTCATCATCTTGTGCTACTACAACATCACCAATCATTCACTCATCAAGACAAGTCGGAATTTTGAGACTATTGCCATTGCTGGTCTGGCCGCATTCAGACGGAATTCCGGTGACATTCCTCCCGAACACGACACGAGACGGCTTACAGAAACCTTATCTCGCTTCCTAAGCTCTTGGCTGTGGCTGTTCACGGGAGACCAACACGACTGCCTACTACTCTGCCCTTTGCACGCGTAAATGTGGTGAGAGGAAGCCATCGGAAGCACAGGAAACGCAGAATACACACTCAGCTGGAGGTTTTGACAAGCTCAGAGACTCAGCATACTTCTGCCAGGATCCCGCGCGAGAGAGGACAGAGCGGAGGTCCCGGGCCAAGGAAACGTGAGAAATCGGTATCCAACTTTCGCGCGTGCAACGACCATCTGAGATGTGATGGTCTCTGCTACTCTAACGAATGCGAAAATCTCCGGATCTTGGAATGGGAGCAAATTGAACTCGGCCCCGTGCAGTATTGCCTGGGGGTGTCCGACAGGCTGGTAGGCGGGCCCGCAGGAGTATCGCGCTCGCAGTTGGGCCGCGCGATGCGCATCTCGATACGCCAGCAGCTTGCAGCTCTCCTTGTGCTGTCTTCAGTACTTGGTCTTGCAATTCTCGCTATTGCAACATGGGTGGTGAACCACTCTTTCGTACTGGATGTGGCCTCCTCGCGGCTGCGGACCACTGTGTCCCTCAAAGCGGCCCAAATCGCGTTTAACCTGGAGTTGATGCAGACTGCTGGTACCTTCATCACTACCAGAGCTATGCTTCAGCAAGCACTCTCTCGATATAATAATGGATCGAATACAAGCGAAGACAACTGGACCGTGGCGAAAGCAGATCTCGAAGCAACCTTGGGCAATGTTGGTCCGCTGACTAGTGCTTTGATATTACAAGCTGGAATCTACTCTCGGAATACCAGCGGGCCAGCAGGCTCAGGCATGGTTCTCAATGGCACAGGCATCGGAGCCAATATGATCGCATTACCATGGAAAGACGCCAATGGCAATCAAGCATACCTCGGAGAAGGCGATGCCGGGTACCCACCAGCACTATACCCGAACATCACTATTTCAACCATCGATGTTGATGGAATCACCGAGTACACTGCAGACTACAATCAAAAGTCTCTCGGCATTGACTCTACCCTTATCCTCGGCCCGCTGATGGTCAACACTACATTCTCTATGCTATCTATTACGCTACCGATTGTCAACAACACCTCGGCCACGGATGTACTTGGCTGGGTCACTGTAGTCACTAATGCCCGGCTCATTCAGGTAGTTCAGCAAGACCAGCGCGGGATCGGGTCTACTGGGTTAACTCTTTTGATCGGACCAACTAATACCACAAATCAATTTGCACCAGGGATAATAGGAAACGACACAGCTGCTCGCGATGTCGAAGTCCAGTACATCATCCCTCTCAACAGCTCCGTTGCGAATCGTCACCCTCAGCATGTGGCAGGAACAGCAAATGCCCCCTTCCCTGCGAGTGCCTACCCTGCGGTCGAAGCCGCAATTGTGGAGAACACGCGTGGAGTGGATGATGTCGGCAGTAAGATGAAGACTCGCAATGAAGCAGACAAGAGGGTGTCTGTAGGCTATTCTGTGCCTCCAACTGAACTCGTCGATTGGGTTGTGGTGGTTGAGCAAGCCCGGAGTGAGGTCTGGGAGCCAATCGACACCCTGCGCACGATTATCTTGGCTTGTCTGTTTGGTGTCGCAGGCTTCTGGCTTATTCTCTCTTTCCCGATAGCATACTGGGCAGTGCTACCCATCACTCGTCTGCGTGCAGCTACGGAGCAGACTGTCAATCCTCCACGTGGTGATAACAACAGCCAGGGCTCTTCCGACGACACAACCATGCTCAACAGCTGCGAAAAGTCGACATCATCAGCAAAATCAGTTCGCAAAGCGCCAGTTGGCTTTGTCGAGAGGATTGCGCGGTGGCGGGGCCAGCGCCGCGGCGGCTTACATATTGAGGAGCGAGAAGGTGACAGTTTTCGCATTCCCGGGAAAGTGCCAGAGAAGAAACAATGGGTCAGGGACGAGATGACCGATCTGATTCATACGTTCAACGAAATGTCAGACGAGCTGTACGTACAGTACACGAGACTCGAAGAGAGGGTACGTCAACGCACCATCGAGCTGGAGCATAGCAAAAAGGCAGCTGAAGCGGCAAACGAGAGCAAGACACTCTTCGTTGCCAATGTCAGTCACGAATTGAAAACACCTCTTAATGGCATACTCGGAATGTGCGCCGTCTGCATGGAGGAAGACGATCCTTCTCGACTAAAACAATCGCTGGGGATAATCTACAAGAGTGGCGACCTGCTGCTACGGACTCTTTCCGATCTGCTGACTTTCAGCACAAACCAGGTCGGTCACCAAGTGCTCAAACTTGACGAGAAGGAATTCTTCTTGCGTGACCTGGAATCTCAGGTCTTCGCAATCTTTCAAGAACAAGCCAAGGATCGTGTCATCCAGCTTGGCGTGGTCTTTGAAGAACCTTCCGCAGTGATGGTGGATCTCAAGGACAGAACTCTTCGAAATACTCCTTTCTGGGGTGACATTCATCGGCTGTTACAAGTGGTCATCAATTTGACTTCCAACGCGCTGAAGTTCACGCCCGCAATGGGCAGTGTCACTGTTACGATCAGAGCGTTGACCGAATTGCCGCCTAGGCGTACCTCTCGCTCCAGTCGACTTGACCGGGTGGGCTCCAAGCAGAATCGCCGGCACACACAGCTCATGGAAGACGGAAGTGCCGCAGGAACTGCAAATTTTATCAACCCACGGGAAACGTCTCACGTGCAGGACCGCCTCGCTGAACGAGCACGATCACCACCACCGGGAGAAGAGATGTTCATCGAATTCGAGGTGAGCGATACTGGTCCTGGCATCCCTGAAGAAATGCAGCAGCAGATATTCGAGCCATTTGTCCAAGGCGATGCTGGATTGAGCAGGAAGCACAGCGGCACTGGGCTTGGCCTGAGTATATGCACGCAGCTTGTGCATCTGATGCGTGGCAGCATCAAGCTGAAGAGCACCGTTGGCCAAGGCAGTGCTTTCACTGTGAAGTTGCCTCTTCGACGACTTACACATGAGAGCACTCGAACGTCCAGAGATGGCAACGCCACGGCCTCGGCAAGATCTTCGATCGCAATCATTCGTGAAGAGCCTGAGAAACTCGCTAAAGTTGCAAGCAAGAATGCCAGCAAAGCCTCTGAAGCGGATCAGACGCAGCAGGAAATTGCTTCTGCGACTGAGACCAAGCCGCTGCCGTCTGTGGTCTCTGTCCCAGCTGACAATGCATCAGCACAAGCTGCTGCGATAAAGAAAGCAGCAAAAGACACTAAGACCGCGAAAGAGGCACAGCACGACTTCAGTGCCATTCGAGTCCTTGTGGCAGAGGACAACAAAGTCAACCAGGAAGTCATCCGGCGAATGTTGAAGCTGGAGAAGATTCTTGATGTGACAATAGCCGAAAATGGCGAGCAAGCACTAGATCTTGTCAAAAGCACCTCATCGTCTGAAGCGTCTTCGGAATCGGGAGCATCTACGCCTCCGTTTGACCTCATCTTCATGGACATCCAAATGCCCACGATGGATGGTCTTACTTCGACAAAGCTCATCAGGCAACATGGCTTCACTAAGCCTATTGTGGCGTTGACCGCCTTCGCCGAACAGAGCAATGCCAATGACTGCTTAGAGAGCGGCATGGATTATTTCCTTGCCAAACCGATCAAGAGACCGCAGTTGAAGAAGGTATTGACCGAATATTGCTCACCTACCCCAGAGCCATTGGGTAAAACGAAGAGCGCGCCAGCAGCCGCTGCGTTGTCTGCAACCACTGGCCAGACGAATGGCGCTACCGACCAGCAGGATGAAGCGGCTAGACCGGTCGGCGATGCATGACCTGAAAATCTTCGTGAGATCTACTCAAGGATGTATTGGACGCAATCTGGTTTTAGCGAAGGAGTTCTGGAGTTCAAAAGATACTCGGCAAGGGAAAGAGTTGTCATTAGCAAGGTGCTATGTAGGGTATACAGGACCATACTGGGTCTGCGATTTGTAAGGACTAGGGCTATCCTCTTGGGCTGCACTATATAGAATCAGGCCAGATGTTGTATCATAATCTTGTTATTCCTTCAGTGCCACTTTCGTGGTATGGCGCATTGCATTCTGGTGAGTTGACCAACCATTAGCAAAGCGCTGCAGCCTTGTTTGATGCCAGGCAGTATCTTTAAGGGCGATTTTGAGCTGACCTTGCGCAGACCACCTGCAGTCGGCTTGCAATATCGTCAACTATCGAACCTACTCAACGCTGCCCTCTGCTATCGAGGCTCAACCCAGGTCATTGAACTCATCTTTCTGATCATGATACCATATCGGGCAACACTTTGGCTCGAGCACAAACCATCCGGTTGAACAGGATCAGCAGCCATCGCATAGCAGCAGATCAGAGTATATCTGTAATCCTCGCGAAACACCTGCAATAGTCTCTCGTCCAACCTCGGAATCTACTGCCGGCATGTCGGCATGTTGGCCTCAAATTAGAGAACTGAACTCTATGTCAAGAGCCCTATAACAACCCTTGCAAATTCGCCCTTGCGTTCACCACACATCCCGGAATCGAGTCCGGAGCCCAAACATGCTTTGTCAAATTCGCCATTAGGGAACCTTTCCCTCATACGACTAATCTCGCACAAGAAAAGGCCGATTCCCCGGTGGGTTCATTGGTCGACACAGTCATCATACGTCCCTCATGCGATTCTCCAACAGTGACCTCTCAAAGTCTCCGTTGATGAGGTGAGCGACAGGCGAGACCTTGTAAGGGATGCGAGAACACGAGCGAACGTCCTCATTAGAACACGATCGACCATGTGCGGCCGCAACTTGCAAATCACACCGAACCCGTCCGCTCGTTTAGTACAATTCTATTCTATTCAGGATGGTGGCCGCCCTCCACTTCGGACTAATTGCTTGGTTGGGACTCTTATACATCCATATACGGCGAACATGAACTGATCTGGAACATATAGCGCCGCACTGGCCTCAGCCTTTCCCTCTCAAGACTTGCAAACACGAGACAAACTCGGCGTGATCCCACCACACTTGCCACCAGGATCTTTCCCAAGACCTCCAACTGAGGGAGATCCTCGTACAAGCTATTGCACTTGTGGCAAGAAAGATGGACATCTAGCAGATAGGACGACCGAGAAGGCTTGTTCTTCAATTGGTGCGGTGTATTATGATGCTGCTGGTGACTTTAGCAACAGGCATTTCCCTGGAGTAGGTACAATTCGTATAGCCTGTCGTGCTGGTACTGAGTCTGTTCGCAGTGCTATAGCTCGGCTATCACGTTTGGTACGGTACCGACTTTCAACCAAGTTTGTGTATCCTTGGGTGCTATTGAGGGTGTCTGCTGTGTCGGCGCTCCGCCACCTGAGGGTGGTCCTGAGGGTAGCTACGAATGCTCGCCTTCTATCTTCGATGGTGGATCGCAGAAGATCAAGCGTGATTTGGTCCTCACGGATCGCAGCGAGAGAGAGTAAGCTCCCATAGCCTAGCCATCGTGATGCTGGGTGGAAATGTCTCTGAGTCGATGTTCTCAGTGACTTGAAGCAGCACGTAGCGCTGATATGCAAGTTCTTGACAAATTTGATCAAAGAGACAGCAGAGCTGACTTTCTCCTTGTACTACTCTCACCACGAATTGCTGATAGTAGACAGTGCAACGATAATGACCGAAGGTTGAAGCATTGGGCCAAGAACACTCCTTCCATTTCGTCGAAAATGATCTGTAACTGCTTCTTCATCTCTCACCTAGATTCACCTCTCAAAATTCACGTGCAATCCTGATTGGCTTTCGGAACCTTAGGTCGCATTCCAGCTGGTCAATGCCCCTCACACCCTCCTCGACTTGTACTCAGACTCATCCGCTAACTTCTTCTCACAAAACTTAACCACGACTTCTCAATACATCCTACCGCTCGACTTTGCCAGACGAGCATCATCATGGCGCCTTCGAAGAGAACTCCATATCCACTCGCGATGTGCAAGACGACAGGCGGACGCGGCTCGCCTCCGGCCTCAAGATTGCAGCCGCCGAAGCGCAACACCATGTCGCAGAAGCAGAAGATCGCGTTGAAGAAGACGACTCGACCAGTGCCAGCACGATCTAGCACTCGCAAGACCGGAACGCGCACCAAGAAGCAGAATCAGAAGCCATCTCCGTTCCTCGAGCTTCCAGCAGAACTGCGGAACGAGATATATGAGTACGACATGATCAACCACGAATCGATCCGCCTGTCTCGCCGAGTAGTTAAGACCAAAACAAACTCCACGAAGGGCTTCCCTATCAGCTCACGCTCAGGACTTCTCAAGGTCAATCGCCAAGTCCGCGAAGAGTACTCTGGTCTCGCCATCACCGAAGCACCGATTACCGAGACAGAAGTCACGAACTTCAATTTCGGTCACCTCATCACCTACTTTAACTCCCTCGAAGAGAATCTCATCAAGAAGCTGGAAGCTGCTGAAGCCAACGGCACCCAGCAGCAGCAGCAGCAATCAACCCGAAAGGCTTTTCTCATTCATCTCAACTGCAACAAGAACTTCAACAACGAGCACCTGAACGGTCTCAAGCGCTGGCTCAATCGCATGGGCAACAAGACCAAGCAGGGTAGCACGATCGAGATGCGGTACCAATTCAAGACTGATGACTGGACTCACTGGAACTTCTATTCTATACTGGTGTCCTACACCGGTCAAGACGAGACGGGAGTCGATGCAGCTGGCATCTGGAATGCGCACGCGGAGGCATTGAACAAGTTTGTGGGTGTTTCTAAGTAGCAGGATGGTGGCGACTGAGTGAGAGGAAGCGGACTATGGGCTACAAGCGATTGATGTTATTGCCATGAAGAGGCTGAGACTGCCAACTGGCAGGCGGCGTGATGGGTTTCTGGTGTTTGGGATCTTGGAAAATTGCAATCAGAACTGCGTGGAAGCTTTTGTGCGAGGCGTAATTGAGTACAATCAGCACCAGACTTGCAGGAGGAGACAATCAGTCCTGCGACAACTTGCTTGTTTGCATATGCTAAGACAGGCCCTTTGTCGAAGCGCTATATTCAAGCCGAAATGATCTTTGGCGAACCTTACCTCCATCTCTTTCATTCACACAAGCCTACCATCCACTCTGGGAGTAAATACTAATATCACATGTCGGTATATAAAAAAGCAGAAACCTGACCAATGACAGGGATGGGATTGAGCTCTGCTTCACTTACCTCGAGATGGAGGAGTGAGGTTGCTGCGGCTGGGAGTGAACAAGTCGGGATGGCGATATTCACAAGCAGAGCGGCAGGCAACTGGAATCTGGGGACTTAAACCGTTGCTCTTCCGATGGACATCTTCGTCTTCCTATTCGATCAGACATCGACATGCTCAGCGAGCATACGTCGGCGTCGCCCATCATGGACAAGTCCAGTGCCGAAAGCATTCACCAGAAGTCCAGCGACAAGCGGTCGTCGCCCACAATGCCTGTTACGACAGGATCGCCAGTATCCACGCCAGCTGAGAACAGAAAGCGACCATTGCATGGCACAGAACAAGCGATCGCATATCCGGATATGGCTGCGTCGCCAAAGCTGGAGCTAACAGCATCCATCGACTCAATCAAAGCCACTGTCCAGGCTGTCACAGCGGGACCGAAAGTGCCAGACAACCAGCAGACTACCGCTAGCTCTTTCGTATTTGGTATTGGCGGAACTCTTTCTGGCGACTTTATTGCTCCTTATGCCACCACGTCCCAGACTGCGGCGACCACAGCCTTGGACAATCGAACTGGACAGAAGTCGATTGCTGAAAACACCGCTCCATCTCCTGCGACAACACCAAAACTCAGGCTTCTCAATAGCAGAGAGCCGAGTACCACCTCTCCATCTGCTGCGACAACGCCGAAACTCAGACTTCTCAATAGCAGAACGCCAAGTACCACCTCTTCATATCCTGCGACATCGCCAAAACTCAAGCTTCTGAACAGCAGAGATTCGAAGACCATCTCGCCATCTCCTTCGTCAACGCCAAAACTCAAGCTTCTCAACAGCAGGAAGCAAATTCCCCAAAGCCTCAAGACTGTCAAGAGCGTGGGCTCATCTTCTACACCCAACCAAGCTAAACGACCAAAATCCTTCAAGATCCCTCTAAGATACAGTAGCAGTCCCCAGATTTGCCACTTCTTGGCCTTGCCCGGAGAGATGAGGGACATGGTCTATCGGTACCACGCGCAGGACTATCCAGCGAAGCTATCCGCCAAGACTGGGACTCTACTCCCCACTTCGCCTCTGCTTGTCGCAAATCAACAAATCAAGAGCGAAGTCGAAAATATCCTGCGCGAGGAAGCTCCTGTCTATGTGAGCGTTCGTAACTGGGACTTTTCGAGGGCTATCACCTTCCTCAATAAGCTGCCATCGCAGGAGCTTGGGAAGTTTCTGCCGAAGAAGAGCTTCCCACCGGAAGGCTCGCTGACCTTCGGGCTGACGTTCAGTGTACCGGAGAAGGCGTTCTTTGATAAGTTCGCTCAGGATGATAAGTTGACGCGGTGGATTCGGCGTTCCGCAGATCCGGACAAGAATGGGATCAATGTTGATTTCAAGTATCAGTGTGAGACACCTGATCTGGAGGCCAATATGCCGCTGGGGCTTGAGCACACCAATGGGGTGATGTTCGAATTATACATGGGAGGCAATCGTCGCTCTATTGAGGAGCTTCGCAAGATTGACAGTGCATTGCAAGAGGCCCAAAGCAGGGTCCAGAAGCCATGATGAAGGCAGAAGAAGGCTGAATGCAAGATCGGCAGAGTATCACGATGCGCAAGGATGGGATCGATGAGTCGAGCGGAAACTATGTGATTGATCAGCATGGAGAGCATCAAGAGGAGCGACATTGCAATGCGAGGGCGATTGCATGGAAGGATCTTAGCTTTCAAGCGAAGGCGTACTTACGAAAGACAATCGAAGACATTGTGCAAACATCTCTGCTCCTTTGTGCTCGCTAGCATTTCAGTTCTGTCCTTCACCCCTTTTCTCCTCCCAAACTTCAGCCTAGTATACTCGCCTCCGCCTATCGTATACACGTGCCCGACACGCCTTGTGAATTTGCCCGAATAAACAGGGTTGGTGGAGTGAAAGAAGAGCTTGGACCGGGCCGACGTCAAGTCGCGTCTTGCTCGTGATTGCCAAGACTTCGAAGCTACGTTAACTTCGTCTCAGCCTCGCGCTTCTGAACTTCGACACCAACTTGATTAGCAGTCGCAACCACACTCGACAGCGCGTATAAAACAAGAGCAAAATCTTACAGCAAGAGCTTATCAAAGCGCACCCGACCGAGAAGCAGCGGCAACGCAGCAGACTATGGCGCAGTCAGGAAAGCAGCAGGTTCAGACGCCGACCAACGCCGACCAAGGCGACGCCCTGAACCAGACAGCAGAAGGTCAAGTATCAGACCAGGCGGTGCAGACGACTCGAAACCAATTCCCGTTCCTCAATCTGGCGGGCGAACTGCGCAACAAGGTGTACGAACACGATGTGGCCGTGGGCCACTCCGCCATCCAGGTCGTCCGCGGCATCGGCGCTTTCCGGCAATCACCATTAGCCTTCCTCAACAAACAAGTCCGACGAGAGTACCTGAGTATCGCGAATGATACCTGTTCCCCGATCGAGGCGGTCGTCCGCAACCTGGACTTCAGCCATGTGATCGATTATATCATTCATCTCCCGGAGATCACCGCGAAGAAGTCAGGCGAGCGTTCCTCATCGAAACCTGCCACCTCACCAACTCCAGCCGACGGCTCCTCCACATCTTCCAAAACAGTTCAAGACACAGCAGCGGAGTCTGCAAACCCAGCGACCGAGGATAAGCCAACATCCGGAAAGACCCAATGGAGCGAGGCGGCATTACTACGCAGCATCACCATCAAGTTGGTGTTCTCGAAGCCCAATAGCTCAAAGTGGGCTGGAAAAGCTCGAGCACCAGCCCTCCTGACACTCCTGCCACAACCTAGATCCGCGCAGAGTAAGCGTTGGAATAGCCGCCTGTCTCAGTGGAGAGAGTTCATCTGCACCGATCCCAAGGTCGCCAAGCTAAGCATCGAGTATGAGGCCAAGACCAGGATGCCGTTCGAGATGGTCAATCTGAAGGTCTGGGGAACCAGGGAGTGGGAAGATGGTAGAGCCGAGGAGGAATGTAGGAAGCTTGACAAAGCGCTTGAATTCGCGCTTGGTCGGGACACGAGCAGCTTCTATCAGGTCGCTCCTATGGTTGAGGCATCTGACGAAGAGGTTGAGGGTCAAGAGGATGATGGGTCCAAGGAGATTTCCGCTGACGGAGATGGACCTCGGAGCTGGTGGTAAAGAGTGAGAGATGTGATTAGGAGCGCTCCAGGTCCAGCTGCCGTTATAATTTCAGTACCAGCCTCTCAGCGCTGTATTGAGCGTCGCAACTGCCATAGTATTTTGAGAGCAGATACAGGGAAACACATGGCGAGGCGAAGCATTCAAGGTCCTCCCAGTAGTACCGCTTCTGCTGCATTACAGAATGCTGGGGATCGCACATCTGGCCTATATCGAGACCTGCGTATAGCATGGAATGAAACAATATCAAAGTGACCTGGTCCTACGTCGCACCGTTTCGTGTTTTAGAGAAGCCCTTCCTTGCGATTCCATGATCTAAGGTCGAATGCTGAAAGAATGAGTAGATATGTCGTCCACTCTTGGAAAATAAGTCGATGGATGCAGGACTACGCTTGAGCTGGCCGGGGGAGTTCTCGCGTTGCTCTTGCTTCGAGACTCCGTTGTAGGTACCATTGCAAGGTCTTTCTATCGCGCTCTATTGATTACCATCGGATTTACCCTCACCATATCGTAGGAATTCGAATACACATAGGCCATGTCGATGAAGAACAGTGCTTATGTCGGACACTCGGAGCAGAGCCCACGCCGTAAGAGGTATTATTCGACACCGTGATTGAGCATGTATAATATGTTGTTTTCGAAGAGGTTGATAGAAGCGTGAGGAGGTTGAGGGCGACGTGAATGCCAAGATGAATCGGCGCGTCGGCGCGTCGGCTGAATGTCGGAACATTATCCCGCGTCTGTTTTGATGGAAGTAAACAAAGATGACCAACGCTGCAAGCACTTACAACTAACCACAACAGCAGCACAATTCGCTTGCAAATATGGCCGACTCTCCGGTAAGACCGTCACGACGAGCGGCAGCACGACGGAAAGTGGTGGTGGACGAGGAGGAAGGATCAGACATCGAAAACAGCGTTGTCAGCCGGCAACAGGACCAGGACGAGGAAGAGGACTTTACGCCTGCACCAAAAAGCAGCAAATCGTCGCCGAGGAGAAAGACTGTGGGCGATGCGACGAATCGAAGACGAACAGTTGCGAGCAGGCGAAAGACACAAGTGGGCGATGCGACTGAGGCATCAATCGAGCCGTCGCAAGTCTTCAGTCCTCCTCCAGAGAGCGTGGCAGACACCACAGAACCACCTTCGCCTACCAAGAAATCACCACCGAAGAGAAGAACTGTGAGAGCGCGTCAGAGCAGAGCATCGCGCGTATCGATTGCTTCAGATGCGCCCGAGCTGCAGCCTGGGCTACCAACACCACAGCCAACCGTATCGCCTGAACCGAGACAAGATGCAGCTTCGCGATCAGGCACACCGCTCACGGATATCACTGAATCCGCTATCAACGAGCAAACGCCGAGACAGACATCGCGACATACTCCGCCGGAGGAGGATGCCGAGATGACAGATGTGACTACGGAGGAGAATCCGGCCACGCCCAAAGCAGCGCATCGAAATCCCACTCCTCCTGCCGAAGAAAGCATATTGGAGTCTACAGAAATCGCGCAGACGCCACGCGCAGATACCACGAGGATCGAAGTCAAGAAGATTGATCCCAATGTCACGAGACTGGAGAGACCTATGGATATCGTGGTCAAGAAAAGAGCGCTTGGAATCCAGCCATCGCAAGAGCCAGCAGCACCGAAAGAGCGCATGACCATCACATATCTCACTTTGACCAACTTCAAGTCATATGCTGGAAAGCAGGTGGTGGGCCCTTTCCACTCATCTTTCTCCTCCGTTGTTGGTCCAAACGGTTCTGGCAAAAGCAATGTCATCGATTCGCTGCTATTCGTGTTTGGTTTCCGTGCGAGCAAGATGCGACAAGGCAAGATTTCCGCCCTCATCCACAACAGCGCGCAATATCCTGATCTGGAATACTGCGAGGTTGAGGTGCATTTCCAGATGGTCATGGACCAGCCAGGTGGTGGTTCGACGCCCATCCCAGACTCCCAAATGATCGTGTCCCGACGAGCGTTCAAGAACAACAGCAGCAAATACTATATCGATGGCAAGACCTCTGATTTCACTACCGTAACGACTTTATTGAAGGGCAGAGGCATTGATTTGGACCACAAGCGATTTTTGATTTTGCAAGGTGAAGTCGAATCGATCGCTCAGATGAAGCCAAAGGCGACAGGTGAGCACGATGATGGCTTGCTAGAGTATCTGGAGGACATCATCGGTACATCGAAGTACAAGACGCCAATCGACGAGGCGGCGACCGAGACAGAAACTTTGAACGAAGTCTGCTTAGAGAAGAGTGGCCGAGTGCAACATGTCGAGAAAGAGAAGAACAGCTTGGAAGACAAGAAAGACAAAGCATTGGCGTATATTCGCGATGAGAATGAGCTGGCTTCCAAGCAATCTGCGCTCTACCAGATCTACGTGGCTGAGTGCGGCGACAACGTACAGGTCTCGGAAGAGGCCATTGCCCAAATCCAAGAACAGCTCAACGAAGAGCTCAATAGGCACCAGGGCGCGGAAGAAGAAGTCAAAGCACTGGAGAAGCAGCACAAATCCGAATCCAAGGCATACGACAAGATGGAGAAGGAGGCTGCTACTGTCAAGAAGCAGGTCGATGACCTTGACAAAGCACACGTCAAAATTGAGGAAAAGAAGAAGCACCTCAAGAACAAGGAGAAGAAGCTTGAAAAGACACGAGACACTTCGACCTTCGAAATTAGCAATTCAGAGGCCCAAGCGAAGCATGCTCAGGACGATGTGGAGCGACTATCAGGTCAAATCGAAGATCTCGAGCAATCGATGCAGGCCGAGGAGCAGGAGTTGGCGAAGATCCGCGATGCACTAAAAGGCAAGACGCAGGGTATCAGCGACGAAATTGCTGTCAAACAGAAGCAGCTCGAGCCGTGGAGCGCCAAGATCAACGATAAGCAGTCTTCCATTGCCGTTGCGCAAAGTGAGCTTGATATGCTCCGAGAGCGTGAGAATGCGGGCGCCAAGGCCATAGAAGAAGTTGAGGCAAAGATCGCTAGCCTGCAAGAACAGCGTGATGCCAAAGCCACTGAGATTGACGCCTGCAAGAAGGAGCAGAAAGCCGCTGAGAAGGAGGCCGTCAGTGTCCAAAAGCAGCTCGATGGTGTGAAGGCGAAGGAGCCTACTGCCAAAGAAAAGATGACCAACGCAAGACAAAAGGCTGAGGAAGCGCGATCCAGCTTGTCTGCCACCAAGGCACAAGGTAACGTCTTGGCCGGTCTAACCCGACTGAAGGAGTCTGGCCGTATTGATGGCTTCCATGGACGACTTGGCAATCTCGGAGCCATTGATGCCAAGTACGACATCGCCATCTCTACTGCATGTCCGTCGCTTGAAAACATGGTTGTCGACTCTGTTGAAGCTGCTCAGCAGTGCATTGAGCATCTTCGCAAGAACAACCTTGGACGAGCCAACTTCATCTGTCTAGACCGACTTCCACAGCGAGACCTGTCACCAATCGACACGCCGGAGAACTGTCCACGTCTCTTCGACTTGATCAAGAGCAAGCATGAGCGGTTCCGACCTGCCTTCTACAGTGTGCTTCAGAACACGTTGGTCGCAAAAGACTCGCAGCAAGCAGACCGCGTTGCTTACGGCGCCAAGCGATGGCGAGTAGTGTCGCTGGAAGGCAAGCTGATCGACAAATCTGGTGTCATGAGTGGTGGTGGCAACACAGTCAAGAAGGGTGCCATGTCCTCAAAGGTGGCATCCGACACCACCAAGGAGCAAGTGCAGAAGCTCCAGCTTGACAGTGATGCTGTCGAGAAGGAGTATGCCAGCATTCAAGAACAGCAACGAGAGCTCGAAGGTCAATTGCGCGATCTCCAAAGCAAGATCCCCAAACTCGAGACCCAAGCGCAGAAGCTAGGGCTAGAATTGGGCAGCATCGAACGCAACATTGAGGACTCGCAAAAGCGCATTGAAGAGCTCGGCGCTGAGCAGAAAACTTCGAAGTCAGACAAGAACAAGACCACCACACTCGAAAAGAGCATCGCCAGCATGCAGAAAGAGGTCGAGAAGCTGCAGTCCGAGACTGAAGGCATTGAGGCCGAGATCAAGGAACTGCAAGACAAGATCATGGAGATTGGTGGTGTCAAGTTGCGTGGCCAGAAGGCCAAGGTCGATGGTCTTAGAGAGCAAATCGAGGCACTGGCGGAACGTCTCAACAACGCAGAGGTCGCCAAGACCAAGGCAGAGAAGGCACGTCAGAAGCACGAAAAGGCTCTCAAAGATGCCGACTCAGAGATGGAGAAGGTCGCCAAGGAGCTCGAGAAGGTTGAAGAGAGTGCTCAGTCTCAAAACTCCGGCAACTCAGAGCTTCGACGACAGTACGATGATGCCAAGATTGCACTTGAGGAGAAGAAAGACGAGCTCGATGAGATGAAGCGACAACTCGACGAGATGACCACAGAGCTGAACAACACCCGTGGCGCTGAAGTCGAGATGCGCAACAAGCTCGAAGACAATCAGAAGCACCTCGCCACCAACCAGAAGCAGATGAAGTACTGGCAAGAGAAGCTCTCAAAGCTCACTCTGCAGAATGTTGCTGAGGATGGTGAGGAGAAGGATCCTGAGGCAGTGCCCGAGCTTTCTCGAGACGAGCTCGAAGACCTCGACAAGGAGTCTCTCAAGGCGGCAATTGCATCGTTGGAGGAGAAGACTTCTGGCGCACAGGCAGATCTCAGCGTTCTCGCAGAATATCGCCGCCGCGTACAAGAATATTCTTCTCGTCTAGAAGACCTCAATGCTGCCCTCTCGGCCCGTGATGCAGCCAAGAAGCGTACCGACGACCTCCGGCGAATGCGACTGGAAGGCTTCATGGAAGGCTTCTCCCTCATCTCCATGCGACTGAAGGAGATGTATCAAATGATCACCATGGGAGGTAATGCAGAGCTGGAGCTGGTCGACTCGCTCGATCCATTCAGCGAAGGCATTCTCTTCTCCGTCATGCCACCCAAAAAGAGTTGGAAGAACATCGGAAATTTGTCCGGTGGTGAGAAGACACTTTCATCGCTCGCCTTAGTCTTTGCTCTCCACCACTACAAGCCTACACCACTATACGTCATGGACGAAATCGATGCCGCTCTGGATTTCCGAAACGTCAGCATCGTGGCAGCATACATCAAGGAGCGGACGAAGAATGCGCAATTCATTGTTGTCTCGTTGAGAAATAATATGTTTGAGCTTGCGAGTCGCTTGGTGGGTGTTTATAAGGTTAATCATATGGTAAGTTCAACCACAATCCAGATACACGAAGGATGCAGTCACTGACCTTGTTGATTGCAGACGAAGAGTGTGACCGTCGAGAACCGTGACTACATTGTGCCAAGACAGGTTCAGCAGTCACAATCTCAACAGCAAGCTACCGCTACGGCTGCGGCATAATCGTTTTTGGCGTTGTTGGGAGGAATTTGTATATGTCGGACTTTACGAAGCGATGATCATTTGGGAAGACTTCACTCCTCGAAGTGGAAGTGGTGGAATCTCGTATTTGTTATAGCCATGCCAAGCAACTGATTTTTTGGCTTCGAAGGATTCATAGATGATCTGCACTTGCCATCCCTTAATTGCTGCCTGTTTCCTTTCTAACAGATACCATCACACCAAAGCCACCGAGTTTTGGCCGCAAAGAGAAGAAGTATTATCGCAACCATGGTCCGAACCAAACAACATTCCCGCGACGGAATAGCTCGTTTCCCACCTCGTCATAAAGGTCATTTCTGGTTCGAGAATCGGGTTGGGAAACGCCAAGCTTTGAATGGGAAATTTGATCGTGAAGATCAGGAAATTCTGTTTGGTGAAGGTAAGGGAGAAAGCAAGAATTCTTCTTTTTGGAGGCTTAAAGTGATATTTGAGACCTTTGCTGATTTGGTGGAAAATGAAGGTGTTATTGTTTTGCCGAATAGATATGCTGTGAGGGCATTTGGATCGAAAGCGGCGGAGACCAGGAGTACGGCTACTACTGGTCATGATGATGAGGCGTCCTCCTCTTCCACCTCGTCAGGAAAGAAAGGATTACTGGATTTACCAAATGAGATTTTGACGCTGGTTTTTGAGGAGTTGGTGTTGACTGGTGGGGTTTTTCATTTCTTTCCCATTCAGCAATCATTGGCCCCGAAGCAGGTCGAGCTAAAGGAATTATGGTGTATCCACCATCTGCACCTCACAGCCTCTTCAAGCACTCCTTCGATGCTGTTTGATCTGGCTCTAACCTCAAAACGAATTCGGGATCTGGTTTATGACATCTTTTACGGAGAAAACCTGTTTCTGATACAGCTCTCATCTATAGGGATCAAGAAGAGTGTGGTCCAAATCGATGAGGGCTTGTTGAAGAGAGAAGGATTTGGAGGTCCTTGTGGAACGTTCCGAAAGATTGGACTGAAGAAGGGAATCGAGAGTTGGTGTAGAGTCTTCCATTGCATTCCATTGATGGCCGATGTCTGGAGATCTGTGAGGAGTTTGAAGATTCAGATTGTTCTTGGGCTTGAGGGGGACGAAATGAAGGGGTTGAGGGACAGGATTAAGGAGATTGCGAGGTGTCTTGAAATGGTAGCTGAATTGAAGTTGAGGACGTTGGAAGTTGCGTTCGTGGAGAGTGAGAATGAGGATGTTGTTACCAGGAGTTTGAGGGTTGTCAAGAGGGATGGTGATGATGGCTTGAGTATTGTATTTGTGGAGGACCAGGAAAACGATCTGTCTTTGCGTGGGATGGCAGGAGCATTTGGCTGGATCCAAGAGCTTCTTGAACCGCTCTGGAAGATCGAAGCACTGCAAGATGTGATGGCCGTGAACGTTTCGGATAGACTTGCTGATCACGAGCGACCGGCGAAGAGGAGGAAAGAACAGTAGGTCTGATGTGAAGACAAAGTCCGAGACCAGCCAGCGCTTAGAGTCCTGCGCACCATTACAATGATAATGCACGATGAAAAGACGGTGTATGGCATCGTAGCTCCAGGATGACTTCACTTGCAGCTCAATTTTAAGGTGCCGGCCCGTTCGGCAGGATTTTTTGTGTAACGGTAGGGCTACCTTATTCTTCTGCATGAATGGTGCTTCGTATTCGTAGTGGCACTTGTCTTCCATGAGGCTGAGGGAATCTGTTGCGATCCTGTCATCCAAGACTTATTCAGCATTGGCCTGAAAACGAGGCCTGCAGCTTCGCGTGGGAGCGGGATTCGTTAGCTTTATCTTGGAATCTGGTGTCTCTCGAGCTCTTTAGACATTGCGAAGGCCGTTCGGACTTGCGCTGTTCGGAAGAATTTCTGGTGATGATTGCGGCCGTGTTTACGGCTAAGATGTCATTAATCATACTGGTGTCAAGCTAGGTAGTTCCGAGTGGGCCATAGTCGCACTTTAGGGCTCGGTATCGCATCTCAGACTACAGTAGTGAGTCCCAAATTCCGAGCTGCAACTCACACGTCAGGAGCTATAAGCTTCTTAAGTGACACTCGTGGCTGTGCCATTCAAAAGCTTGTGACTATAAATCTTGTATATGTCGACTGCAGGAACATAATTTGGTGCATCATCCTCACAGAATCAGTGCTCCTGTAGACGCCATCGATCAGTCAAGGTCAGCATGTCTTCCCTCAACGGCAGTCGTATCACAGAGCCTGGCGACGATGTACTGCATGTCACGATCATCGGAGCTGGCATTGCAGGCCTGACGTGTGCTCTGGCTCTTCGACATACGAATCCGGCTGCCAAGATAACACTTCTCGAAAAGTCGGCATTCGACAAGCACAAGGAAACCGGAGCAGCACTATATGTTGCACCAAATTGCTCTGATCATCTACTTCGCCTCGGCTGGAGTCCGAAATCGTCTGGTTCGAACAAATGCGAGGGCTTCATATCGGTCAACGGCCAGACTGGAACTGTCCTGAAGCAGATGAATCTTGGCTTCGCGGATGAAAAATGGCGAGGACAGGACGGAAGAGACCGACCGTGGATCTTGAGTCACAGAGTCGACCTGCACCATGAGTTGAGAAGATTGGCCACCGACGAAAGTGGAGAAGTGCCTGGACAAGCTGCTGCTTTGCAGTGTAGCATCGTCGTGAAGCATATTGATACTGAAAGTGGTACAGTCGAGCTC
The DNA here is from genome assembly GCA_000504365.2 of Pseudocercospora pini-densiflorae CBS 125139. Taxonomy (NCBI): domain Eukaryota; kingdom Fungi; phylum Ascomycota; class Dothideomycetes; order Mycosphaerellales; family Mycosphaerellaceae; genus Pseudocercospora; species Pseudocercospora pini-densiflorae. Next base: position 88,565 of record AWYD02000831.1, read on the forward strand.
GAAGACGGGAGGACGTTTCGCAGCGACATTGTCATTGGAGCAGACGGAAACGCATCAACTAGTCGAAGATTTGTCGATCCATCTGCGAGATTGAAGTCCTTCGACAAGAGTTGTTATCGATTTCTTGTGGAACGTCAAAGGCTCCTTGACGATCCGGAAACGAGGATGCTGGTCGAAGAGGACGGGTATTTCGCAGACGTGACAGGGCCGGATCGGAAGTTCGTGATTTACCCTTGCCGAGACAACAAGTATGTAAACTTTGCCTGCTTTAGTCCGGACGAGATTGAAGGCACTGGAAACGGTGAGCGCGTGATGACCCTGTTCTAAATGGCAGCAGCTGCTGATACGTGGTTAGATTGGGATCAGATGGGATCCAAAGCAAAGCTAGAGAAGTCTTTCGACAGTTTCTGGCCGCCTGGGAGGAAGGCTTTAAGTTATGCTGGCGATGATCTCAAGGTCTGGCAGATGATGGATGCGGACCCTCTCAAGAGCTTGGTCAATGGACGGCTGGCTCTGATTGGCGATGCAGCTCATCCATTTTTACCCTGTAAGTGCTGTGTATCTGGAGGCACATCAGCCTTTCGCTAACTCAACCGCACCAGTCCTTGGCCAAGGTGCTGCTCAAGCCATGGAAGATGGCGTTTCAATCGCAGTGCTCCACCAGCAAGGTACAAAGTCCAGCGAGATTAAGCCGCTCGTGAAGATGTATGACCAGATCAGAAGAGAACGGGTCAGTTACATCCAGGAGAAGACCCGCATAAATGGTAGAGACGAGGGCAAGGGTCGATTGACACGTAAGTCCGGTTCCAGGGTACTGAGAGGATCATATGTTGACTGATACCAGCGGATGAGCTATTCGGCATGCTTGATTTCTGCTATGTCCACGACGAATGGGCGAATACCAGCAAGCATTTGAGAACTTGGCTAGAGAGTGCGAAGAAAGTCAACGGCCACCCGGTCGCTTCAGCGGCATGAAAGATCTCATGCCTGTCAACGCTCGCAATCGGGTCTGTTGCAGATGATGAGCCGTAAGATCAAAGTAGAGATCAGTGAGGTTCAGCTGTCTGCAAAGGTTGTTTTCGAAACGAGTCCGGCGTTTGCGGCGAGCGAAGATCCCATCCTGGAAAGAGGTTGTCCATCTTCCTGGGGCTACGATTTGGCGTTTCGCAAGCCGAAAGAAGCAAAAGTGAGGACCATGTAGCCTGGAGTTGGAGTGAACTTCCGAAAACGAGATGTTGTTGTTGATGGAAAGTGAGAAGCATTTGACCCGAAGTTACTCCTTACTCCGATTTCGGTAGTTGCTCGTATCGACCCACATCCTTGCCAAACGTCATTCTTATCAGATCCCTCAACATCACTTCTTCGCTCGTGGTCCGGTGAACAAAATAACATCTAGCGATTCAGGACACGAAGCAACAAACAAAGAGCGAGAAGAAAGCACAAAATGGCTGCAGCGAAGATCACAGAGTGAGTTCTTGCGCCAAGCCTTTTCTGGTAGCAGAGTTTCGTCTAACAAACCTTCGCAGGAAGAAGTACCAGCTCAACAGCGGCTACGAGATTCCTGCCATTGGTCTTGGAACATGGCAGTCAGGCCCAAATGAGGTCGCCACCGCAGTAGAAGCGGCTTTGAAGCTGGGCTATCGTCACATCGACACTGCCGCAGCCTATGGCAATGAAGCTGAGGTCGGCGCTGGCATCAAGGCATCAGGAGTTCCTCGAAATGAGATCTTCTTGACTACGAAGCTGAAGGAGAGCGACCTCCACCGCGCAGCAGCCGCTCTTGATGAATCGCTCGAGAAGCTCGGTACTGCTTACATCGATCTCTATCTCGTACACTGGCCTTGCCCAGTCAGCCCGGGCGATGCAAAGAAAGCTCAGCCAGATTGGGATATCGTGAAGACCTGGAGCGAGATGCAAAAGCTTCCAGCTACTGGAAAGGTCAGAAGCATTGGTGTCTCGAACTTTGGCAAGAACCATCTGGAACAGCTTTTCAATGCGCCGGACTTTTCGATTGTCCCAGCAGTGAACCAAGTCGAAATTCATCCTTGCTATCCATCTGGCAAGCTTCTTGCCTACAACACCTCTAAGAAGATCCACACCACGGCTTACTCGTGTCTCGGATCTACTGATTCGCCGCTGTACAAGAACGATGCTCTGAAGAAAATTGCCGAGGCCAAGGGCAAGACGGTGCAGCAGGTATTGCTGAGATGGGGCTTGAACAGAGGCTATTCTGTCATTCCAAAATCCGTGACGCCAAAGCGCATTCAGGCCAACTTTGAGCTTGATGGTTGGGACTTGACAGCGGAGGAGACGAAAGCAATTGACGCGATTCCAGATCGGTTCAAGGTGTGCGATGGAACCTTCTTACCAAATGATGGCAAGGACGCAGCATTGTTCCAAGACGATGAGTGAGTGATTCGATTTTGTGGCGAAGAGACAGCGGCTGGATGCTTATTGTGATAGCTATCCGGCAGGACAGGTTCTGGAGCTCGACGGAGCCAATAAGACGGTAGATAAGTCTTCTCAACGAGGCCTCAAAGCCAAGATCTGAAAATGTTCCCACGAGTTCATACGAATGAATGAGACTTCAAGGTCCAAGCTGTCATAGACTGAAGACTGATAGACCATAAATAGAACGCTGGATCCCGTGCTTCCAAAAGATCAGTCCTGGAGGCCAAAAGATTGATACCATGGCCCCACTACGAATCGAACGTAGGTCTTCCAAACTCACGAGAAGAATTTGTGAGAAGCCCCCAGATCCCAACCGAGACGTAACTTGATTTCAAATGTTCTTCACGATCGTGAAGAGCAGAATGCAAGTACGTGGTTCGGAAGCTGATAGTCATAAGACTAAACTCCCTCACCTTCAACGTATAAGAGTCAGATGTGCTGACCGTTGCACCATAGAGCCGACTGATGAATTGATTGCTTGAGAATCTGTATTTAATGGTTGTGGTGTTTGGTGGCTCGTGCGTCTTTCACATGCCAAGATTTGAGAGATGAATTCGGTCGGGAGAAGGCTGTTACGGATGACTCTCAATGCGATTCTGTAGAAGCACATTCGTTTAGTTAGTCCACGCAATACGATTGTTCCTAGAAGGTATTGTGTTCTATACTAGACATTGCTCTATCTCGCATTGGTATGTTTGCCAGGTTGTCGCTTGCATCTTGCAAAAGACATGCATGACATGCTCCTGCTACTTCACTTCTTGCATACCCTTGAAGGTTCTCCGACTTACGCAGTGACAACAGAGAGTCCCTCATCCTCCATCAATGCTTTCAGCTTCGCCCTAACATCAGCCGTGAGCCTCGTCATCAATTCCAACATCTTTGAACGATGTGGCTCTCGAGATTCCTTTTCAAATTCCGCGTAGAATGTGACGACATCGTAGAGCGGTTTAATCTCGTCATTGACCTTCTTCCAGGAAGATCAAGAGAGCAGAGTTTGGCGGGGTCTTGCGGCTGCGACATGATGGAATAGTTGCCAATAAGCAGAGGTGGGAGCGGTCGAGCTGAGCTCAGTGAGAAATTGAATTGGATCTTCAGTCAAGGTCTGAGGTCCAACCGAAGGCCAGTCTCCGAATTGCTTAGAGGTGAGGTCGATTTCACAGTTCCTGAGGGACGGTGTCGTGGACTATTCTCGTTATGATTCAGTACAGATCCTGGAGGGATGTGTGATCAAAGCGAAAGGTAAAGAACCGAAGTTGCTGTGAAGGTGGAAAGGGGAAGATAGCTTTCACTTCTAGAGACCCGCAAGAGATGTGAGCATGCACCATGAGTTCCGTAGATGCTGTAGTCATTTTTTGTTACCTTTGCGGACCTGTCAAATAAATACATAGCCCATCGCTTCAAGCCGAGACAAAGGGATCTCTTGGGACGTTGCTGAGATTGTCAGCAGAACCAGTCGACAATCACGGCGCAGGAGATTCGTTCGGAAATTTGGTTACATGATCGGTAGGAGATGATTCAGCAATCATAACTTCGCTGTAGTACGTTGATTTTTTGAGACAGATATTGACAGCTGATCGCGGCAACCTTGCATGTTCGTATCTTGTCTTGTCGCGGGCGTTAGTGACCACTTCGTCAATTACATCCGTGTCGAGAATGGCAACCTTGAATGTCGGCTGTATTTCATGGAGGGCCTGCACCACCGCCTCCGCCTCCCCCTACACCAGTGCCCGGTCCAATCCCGGCTCCAATTTGTGCGCCGATGCTCATGCCACCAGGCTGTCCTCTGCTGACTTTGAGCGACATAAGTCGGTTAGAAAGGATGTGTCTTACCCTGCCATGCCTGCAGCACCTCTTGGTCCCCTTCGAGAGGGCGGCGTGAACATGTGTCGTCCTCCAACAACAGGTCCATGACCAGGCCCAGTCTCTATGCCTTGTTCACGCGCCTCTCGCGAAGACATGCAGCCCATATTGAATTCTGTATGTTAATGAAGTTTAGACCACCTATCTTGAGAACCTCTGCGTGCTGGACATGATAAGGTATGGATATTCTTATACCACATGACGTTGCGAACGAAGGAATGTTAGCGGGCAACTAGCACGCAGTCTTGTGACGCGCTGTGTCTCTGCATTTCCGTAGCTGGTGCGGTCGCGGATATAGGAAGCCATTTACGCCAGGCACAAACAGTCAGATACAACTTGTCGATGTTTGAGAGAATGAAAGAGCTGGATCTTGAAGGAGCAGAAGGAGATGATGACAGCGCCAAGCCTGCACGTGCTCAACCTGCCCACCCGCGACTCTCCGTTCACTCGACATCATATCAACAGACCTCCAACGCGTCGCGCTGTCGAGATTGCACTGTTCTTTGTTCACCTCGCTCTAGTGATGCTTCTCCGCCATACTCGAGTCACACATCGGGCACCCGCCATCGTTACGCCTGCAGAAATGGTCGCGCACGAACCCAACGAATCTGCAAACCCGTTTCGCCAACTGTGCCTAAGATAGAATACTGCGGATGTCCCGGCGTGTCGTGAAGCAGAATTTCAAAAGGAGGCATAGACGATTGTACATGATTGCATTCGTGGCAAGATGAAGTAGGGAGCCAATGCCTTGGCAGACAATTGCATGCTGGAGGATACAGTAAAAGCATGTTCCGTGTGCAGGTCACGCCTGTAGGTCCTGACCGTGTTCGTTATTCTATCATGCTGCGTAGACCATACTTGCCTTTCGCACATTCCGCACATGCCAGGAATTGTGCCTCGTTCATCGTTCGGAGAACACGGCGCGGTCTCCTGAGCAACGGTCTAGGCAACTACTTACTTTCATCGAAAAGGCTGCTCAAAGACCGTTCCCATAACCCATAGGTTGACGAAAGAGCCAGAAACCACGCACGACTCGCGACTCGCCTTCATATCGGGGCTTGACAGATACTGCAGTACTACTACCCGCCCACAAGGATGACGAATGATACAACACCAGACTCGAATTTCGATGCGTTTGTCCGATGGAGACCACCACTCACGGGCGAGGCCTGCACATCCACCATCGAGGAAGGCTTCGATTCGACAGAGAACAGATATGCAATCACGCTGTCTTCCTTCTCCGACGACCCTAAACGCGCTCGGCCTTGGAAAAGTGGAAAGAGCTTTACGCAAATCTTCCCGTCAAACTCCATCAACAGCGACGTCTACAAGAAAATTGCTGCACCGAAAATGCCACTGGTCATGGCGGGGCTGACTTGCAACTTCCTCGCATATGGACATTCTGGCAGCGGCAAGACGCACACCATTATTGGCTACGAATATCAACAAAATGAGCAGCTTGGTCTTTGCCTGTCAGCAGCGCGCGACATCTTTGCAGCTCTTGGTGCTATTGAGACTGAAACTGGCAATGGAGACGGCAGTTCTGTGCAGCTAGGTGTCGGTGTACGTCTTTACGAAGTACGAGGCAAGAATGCTTACGACTTGTTCAATGGTGGCCTCGAATGCCACATTCGCGAAGGCGCTGATGGTCGAACTCATGTTCGTGGCCAAACCGAAACCTTTGAAGATGGTCGGGTGCGAGTGCGCCCAATCAAGGCCATATCTTGCTGGACCTTCGAGGAAGTACGCACCACAATCTTGAAAGGACTTGCGACACGAGAGGTTGGATCTTCTTCTGTGCACGATCAAAGCTCCCGTACGCACGCTATACTTGAGCTGGAGGTGATTGATGAGGCTTTAGTGAGCGCACGAAATGCTGTCATTGAGCGTGAATCAGAACTCGTCCCAGTTGGCAAGCGAGCTACGGACATTTATCTGGACGAGCAAATGAAGTCTCTGATCCGCACGCCAGAAGGACAGTATATTGAGAACCCAGAGCGACCACTGGACCAAGCACGTATCGACGCCGCTGAAGCTGAGAAGAAGAAATTCGAGGATCGCGTACAGGAAGCCGAAGAAGTCGTCGCCAAGTGCTTCAAGAGTTGCCGGCACCCGTGTCTGGGCGGCAAATTCGTCTTCGTCGACCTAGCCGGAGCAGAGTACTTCGAGCTGGGAAACACGCCCGCAAGCAAACCAAAGCAGACTCCTCAAGAGCGGCTCCAAGGACGACAGATCAATACTGATCTTCTTGCATTGAAAGAGGTCATACGTGCACGAGCAATGGGCCAATCGCGGATTCCTTTCCGATCATCCCCTCTGACCATGGTGTTGCGAAGTCACTTTCTGGCAGAGCGAGGCGAATCTGCTGTTGTTCTGACAGTGTCGCCGTCGGACGACCAGCTCTCAGCAACATTGAATACACTGAAGTATGGAGACCTGGTCGGATCAGCGGGTGCTGCGTCTACGAGCCGCAGAGTGTAATATTGACCATGGAGAGCACGAGATCAATTGCGAGTAGAATCCGGCTGTCTAGGGCTCGAGCCATCATGGCGATCTGTCACTTCAACCAATCTGTGTACACCACGACAGTAATTAAATTCGCAAGAGCTGGTGGCTTGCCCTCTTTGAGGGCTTGAGTCTATAATCGCACAATCAGACAAAAGAGGGCTCACTGCATGTCCTTATCACATGAGATCCTCGTGAATATATCCCGAGATGTAGTTCAGCAAAAGCCTCGACCCAAGAAGCGTGGATTTTTGACATTAAGGATAGTCATGTCAATACAAGGCAACAAGGCATGACAAGTTTGCCAAGAAACAGGGATTGGTGAGTCACATGTGAGTACTTACGACGACTTCAATCACTCGCTCTCTCGTTTCTTTCCACGTACACATGGTTGGCTTGAACCACGGGGATCATTACACGAGCTGTCGACCACCTACATTGCGTGGGTGAGCTCACAAACAAAGACCGATAGCCGGAGTTCAGTGGGAAAACAGAGGAATTCAAAAAGTCGGAATGCAGGATCTGGCCCTTCCAAATGTCTCAAAGCAGCCGCGGGAGACACACCTTCGCGAGTCGGCCGCAGGGTGAACGAGATGATTGCAGATTGAGATGCAGAGCTCCCTTTTGCGCTTCTCTAATAGCCCTTACCATTCGCATTCTCGGACACGATCTTTCCTTCCATGATCGTTGCACCGCGCGAGTGACGATGCTTAGAACAACATTCCATCTCTTCGGCCCTTCGATGTTGAGATGGTGCGCCTAGATGCAAAGCTGCAGCCTCGAGGAACTCTTGTCTTCCGGTTTCGCGGACTGTGGAGATTGGAGAGGTGTATGCTGGAGTTTGGGCGGACAGAATTATTTCAGAGCAAAGGCCTTGATCAGAGAACGTTGGAACTTGTGAAGTCGGCTTGCATGTACTGGTGATGTTCAGTGATTACGGAACCACTTCAAGATTCATGATTCGGACAATGAACTGCTGACCCGACAGTCCGGCCACCGATGGTCCTTGCATCGATGAATAAAAATGATATAGACTTCAACCGGCGCTGCCACAACGTCTTGGCCTCAAATCCGTCCGGAGCGCCCCAGGTTCCGCGCAGCCCTAGGGATCGCGGGCAAGCCAGCACATCACTTCTGGCCGCGTCTCAAGAATGTGGAGAGAAGCGTATAGCTTCGGAATGATTGTCGAAGCAGGACATCCGTCTTGATCTCGCCATGTTGATCTCTTGCAACGAAGGAAGAAAGTGAAACACATTCAAAAGCCTTCAGAGCCCGGCGCATTTGGGATGGAAATGTCTCTCCAGGGTAAAGATCGTCTTCACGTAGTGACTTGCAGCCGAGCTGCCGTATACAGCAATCACGAGCCTGAGGCCTCACATGGTCGTCCAAGCTGAGGAGGCTGCGCATCTGGGGCCAAAACACGTGGGGAAGCTTGAGCAATATTCCTTCAAGCGCACGCGGTAAAAGGATGCTGTCTTTCTGCAAGGCTTTCCACGGCAGAGGATATGCTTATCTGCAAAGGCATGTGGACGCTGCATTTGAGGGATGAAGGAAGAGGTACAAAGCTTGACTCGTGAAGGAATGAGCTTCAGGTTGATCGTGTCAATTGATCGTTGCTGTTCGCCAGTCACTGGTTGTTAAGCTTCTACGGGCTCCTTTCCGAGCAGCTGGTTTGTGACTCCTTTCGAAATGAATCCAATAGCTCTCCAGGTGGCATGGACTTGCAGTTGGTTTGCTCATCCATTGAACAGTCTATTGAAGAATGTTCGGAACGAAAACTCGATGTTGGCCAAGACTGAAGCTGTTCGTAATTATAGACAGAGGCGGCAGCCCTACGGAGCCTAAAAAAGTGTGTCTGCAGATGGCCCTTGGTATAAACCAATGTCAGATGCATTTTTTTGGCCCATCGCTTGCGCTACCATTGCTCGAGCCCATCTGCCAACAAGCTAAATGATGTGCTCGTTTCGCCCGGTGGTATTGCAAACTGAGTCGTCTGAAGCGGTGTCTGCATTTCTCGTTGGCGGCTTGGCGGACAGCTGTCGGCGGCCATTAATAGTGTGATCGCATCTAAGGAGTCATGCTTCGATATGACAGGACGTGAGTGCTCAATATTCGGCGTGGCGTCGCAGCTGAAGTAGGATGATGGAGTGACGCGCGCAAACAAGATGGCGATTGGTCCAACTCTTCACCGGTCTCTCAGAGTTCTGCTAAAGAGACTACTGATTGCACCTCTGCAGACATGTGCTCGATCGTTGGAGCAAGCGCTATGCATTTCATGCTATGCATAGGTATGCGGAAGCAGCATTGTCTCGACCTGCAAAATGAGCCGCATTCAATTGGTCTTGATTCCACATTCTTGCTCTCAGGTCATTCATCTCATTGTCTTGTCATTATGCTCTTCAGTCGATTGTTCTGCGACATGGCCATCATCCGTATGGTTCTGTACATTAGAGAGCTGGAAGAAAAGCTACTGCTCCGGGCTCTCCCCAATTGGGCAACCCGAGACTCTGGGGCCAGAACGTCACTCGTTTGGAATGGCCAAAGACCAGGTTCTCGACGGTCTTTGTGACCATTTTTTTGTGAATTGTCGAGAAGGGATTTCACAAATTTGTCCGTTTTCCATGTTAGCCGGCATCGGGACAGCAAATATGCATCCTTCTCGGCAACTCCACCAAATGTGAATCCTGCTCGGCGGCGGCCGACGCCTTGGGTAATTTCTCTTTCAACTGTGATTGCGGCCGCACAAAAAGTCGTTACAGCCTCGGTCGCGTTGAATGTTGAGAGTGCACCCGGCGTGCAGATTGGAATTCCCATCGATTATTTTCGAACTGGCGTGCGAACACGATGCTCACATCAGCTGAGGTTTCCAGCTCGCTCGACTAGCTTCGGTTATACAGCAGGTGGAGTGATGCCAATGCTGTTTCTCCAAGTCAAATCAGAGGACCCTGCGTTTGTGAACCCGTCTGACATGATCTTTCTGTGCGGACGTCAGTGAACGCGTTGCCAATATGCAAGTCATTCTCACTCACCATGTTATCTTGACGACTGAAAAGCCGTTCACATCCTTCCCACTCGCAAACAATGCTAGGATTGTGCTTGGCTTCATGTCGTGCGCGGTCTTTCTTACTCGAGAAACCACCCTCTGTTGCTTGCGGACATCCTTCGTGTCTGCACCAAAGGCTTTTCGTGTGCCGCTTGTAGTGCTTTCTAAGATCGCAACCACGGTTGAATGTTGATTTGGAAGAGCACCCTGGGTATATGCACGACCAGCTCCCGTCATCGTTCTTGCGTCCGTACTTGGCCATTTCGCTAGCATTCGGCGACACACTCCGAGAGACGTCCGAAACGCTGTGCAGTGAACTCGCGTTGGACTCTGCGACGGACGTCGAACGCGACATCCTAGAGCTAGCTTTACCCGCTTCATCCGGAGAGAGGTAGCCTGTGGATCTCCTGGACGGTCCAGTAGGGATGAACTCCTGCGAGTAGTCTACTGAATCTGAGTATTGTGGAAAGGGCGCCGCGCTTGAATGCGCATATTGAAAGCTCGAAGGAACTGGAGGAGGCGTCCATGGCTGTTGTTGCTGTTGTAAGGGCACCTGGAATTGGTATTGGTGATATTGCGATGAATGCTGATAATATTGCGCTGGGTCGTGATAAAATTCCTGCTGCTCCAGAGGTGGACTGAACTGCTGGGGCGCAAATGCCGGGAATGGATGTTGAGATTGCGTTGTCTGAGGCATCGGCATGAGTGTGTTGAAGTCGAAATTCTGCTCTTCGGATGTAGTTGAAGGTGGGTAATAGTAGCCGGACATGTTGGAGCGAACAGAACTTATGCTGTCTGCTCGCTTTCTTTTTTGGCAGCGTCCACCACGTGGCGGTGTATGCTTTCGAGTCGTCAGTACAGAACTCCGAGCGACTTCCTCTTCGGGTATCAAAGGACGCTGCAATGACCACACTTGTAGTCGAGATGGATTTGACGTGTAGTGGTGCAATGTTATAGGGCCGAAGTCAGGAGTTGAAGGAGCAGGGCGAGATTCTGGATCGTGGGGTGCGGGAACAAGATCAACACAGGAGCAGAGGTCCTCTTGATCGTTCAATGCCTATGCGGGAGAAGTGACTACAACATACCAATGATTCAAAAGGATTGCATTGCCAGTGATCGAGCATTATGGGGTTGATGACTTGTGCTGCGGTCATTCTTGTGTGCTTTCAGGCGACTTTCAGCTGTTCAAGGGCCGGGATTGAGGCCGGTAAAGAAATGTTCGAATAGCTGTTGGTTCCTTGCCGAGACTTCTGCGTGATTGGTGCTCAGTTGAGCTCACGAATCGGTAGGCGGCCGTAAGGTCCTGTCAGGCGCAGGTGCGAATGAAGGGTTTCGTCTTTGGATTCTTAGCGTTGCGAATGTGGTGCAGCGAAGCGGGCCTAAAGGGTGAAGAGTAATCAGGATCATTAAAGTCGACTCACCTCAAACGCATGCACGCCTCCCGTTGTTATGACCTTGCGATGGTTGTAAGTACTTGGAGACTGTGAAGAGACACCGACGGCAATAACCAAGAATGCTGCCCTTCTGAAATAGCACCAACGAAGATCAGTGCTGATGAGCAAGCACGTATTACTCCAAGTAGTTAGCAATCACATGGCGGCCCGGAGGCAGGTCTGTAGCACTGGGACCGGTCCACAGCGTGCGGTGCACTAGCCAGCATGCCGAAGCCGAGCTCTGTGCGTTGGCTCAGATGACGCCAAAGCATTGATTGCTGATCGGTTGGCCGCTGGGCTGTTGCATAGAGCATTTGCAGCCATCTTCGAGAAGCTGAACAATCTTCTTCTGTAGCACGCATGTGGCTTGCATAGCCCGTTGTCATGAGCACGATCTGGCTATCTCCGCATCATGGCCGCCATAACTCCAGTCATTGCTGCGGGTGAACCAAGTGCGGCTGAGGGCGCTTGCGATCAACCAGATTCAGAGCGCTTACTCAGTCGGTAACATGATGCTGAAAAACACGAACAATAAGCTCTGGATATAACATGCGCCACAAATCTTCGCATGATCTTGTACAGGTATGGAGTTCCGGATGTTGCTCGATGAAGGGCGATGATCATGTCTCCAAGAAGGAGAGTGCAAAAGGAGAAAGCTGGGCGGAGGATTCTTGGCCGCGCTTTGACCAGAGGTAGTCTCAGGGGACGCTCAGACCACCTCGCGTAGGGAGCCAATCAAGCGCTCCGCGGGCTCCTCCTACTAGAGGAGGTCTAAGGAAGCATCTAGCGCGTCTAGTAGATACATCTTAGCTTTAGGCACGTTTTATACTATTATATAATCTAGCTTTAGGAACAGCTAGATAGCTACTAGACGATAATAATATACTATCTAAAGAAATTATCTTATATAATTTACTCTATTTAATATCTACT